>CAWUOW010000280.1:0-209702 GCA_963924055.1 Drosophila limbata
GAAAATGAATATGCCTGACCAACAATGTAGGGGAGCGAGTGATGCTTGCCCAAAGCGCGCCAACTAAAATGCACACAAGCAACCGCACAGCTGTCGCTAAGTAAAACGAAAACGAAAACGAAAATAGCGGACCGCAGCTTTGCTGCTATGTACGTGTGTGTGTATGTATGTATGTGCGCTGGTGTCAGTCAACTGCCCAATGGTAAATTTGTCGCAGAAAACTGTACAGAATTCATGCAGCGCGCTCACAGTTCTGCGCGCCGAGTTCATGTAAAACCCTCATTCGCTTTTATACATGCGTGGCCAAATTTCTCTGTAGGAAATTTAGAAAACCGCGCGGCAGACTCCGCTACGAAGTCGAACGTTTTAGTGAGTTCTTCGCAGGGTTCTGCTGCATACTATTCTGTATGTGTATTTCGCTGCACGAAAAGTCTAGTTGGAGTTCTGGCTGGTTCTAGTATGAAATCTAGTTGGAATTATTATTGAAATACCCCACCCCTTCGGAGCGGCAAATCTGCACGGCAGTAGAAATAAAATGTTCATACATATTTTAAATTAATTATTTTATTTAAACATTGATTTACATTCTTCTATTACATTCTTACAATTACTTAAACTAATTTTGATATATAATAACACTGAAAAGAAAGAAAAAACAAACACTAATTACAAATGTGGTATTTTATGTGTTTTGTATTTTACTTACCTGGCTTGTATGTACAAAACAGTATCACTGCCGAATGTAGTAGAATGTACTATATAAAATGTGGTTTATTAAAAGCTTTATTAGTAAATAATATTGAAATACGCAATAAATATATTAAACTTACCGCTTCAAACATGTTGTTTACGCAACATGTGCTGACACTGAACTAAAACGCAAAATAAAAACTGCAAGAAATACACACAAAAAGGGTTGCAACCCATACAAAATGTAGCTGATCGAGTTTTTTTGTACACTGCAATAACTGCTGCACAACCCTATGACAACCCTAAAAAAGTTAATACAAACAAAGAAACAGAGAAAAAATCCAACCAGCGTTTTCTGCAGCAGAACGCTATGTCGAACTCACTAAAACGAGCGAACTCATAGCGGAGTTTGCTGTATGTATTTCACACTGCTCAGAAACAATTCTTTGCAGCGTTTTGTGCAGCAGAACTCTATGTCGAACTCACTAAAACGTTCGAGTTCGTTGCGGACTTCGTTGCATGTATTTCACACTGCTCAGAAACAATTCTTTGCAGCGTTTTGTGCAGCAGAACTCTATGTCGAACTCACTAAAACGTTCGAGTTCGTTGCGGACTTCGTTGCATGTATTTCACACTGCTCAGAAACAATTCTGTGCAGCGTTTTGTGCAGCCGAACGCTATGACAAACTCACTAAAACGTTCGAGTTCGTAGTGGACTTTGTTGCAGGGATTTCACACTTAGAGACGATCGATTCTGACTGCAGAACGCGCTCCTGAAAGTTTGCAGAATCAGGGATGTGCAACTTAAAACTGAAACTTTCTGTACAGCGGCTGTATAGAATTCGTTCACCACATGCCTGAATTCCCGGCTGGGAGTATAAATAAAATCTTTATACATATTTTTAATTATTTTATTTAAACATTGATTTACATTCTTTTATTACATTCTTACAATTACTTAAACTAATTTAGATATATAATAACACTGAAAAGAAAGAAAAAACAAACACTTATTACAAATGTGGTATTTTATGTGTTTTGTATTTTACTTACCTGGCTTGTATGTACAAAACAGTATCACTGCCGAATGTGGTAGAATGTTATATATAAACTGTGGTTTTTAAAAAGCTTTATTAGTAAATCTTATAAAAAAAACCTCTTTACGAGGTAAAAGTCTAGCGACGAAAACATTTTAATGCACCAAAATTTCTGATATCCAATTTTGTGACGAATAATATTAAGTTTTACTTAAAAATTACTACAAAAAAATTTTTTTGTCACTCGGCACTGCGCAAAAAATATATATTTATTAGGTATGAAGAAATTAGCGCAATGTGCCGAGTGACAAAAAAATTTTTTTGTAGTAATTTTTAATTTCAATTTTAGCGGTTTTTAGCGATTTCCCGCTAAACTAGCGATTTTTCGAAAAAGTCGTAGAACAAACGTTTCTAGATTTTTTATCGGGAACAAGTCCTCATTCAAACTTTTAAGCTAAATCAACGCTTTGATCTATATAAACAAACAAACAAACAAACAGACAAACAAACAGACTGACTTTTCATCTCGTTTTGAAATGGGCACCAAAAATTTCGAAATTTATTATCTTCTGAACCAGTGGTCGGATTTTGATGATCAAGGTGTCATTCGACGCGTATTTTTGATAAGTATAGTGAAAAATTATAAAAAAAAATCTAAAAGGCTCCAACGGCCCCATTTGCTCCAATCATTTAAATTTTGTCCCTCCCACTTACACCTGTTTATCTCACGAACCATGTAAGTTTTCAAAAGTCTTAGTATGCACATTTTTAAGTTAGATTGATACCTTTCGATCCGTATATAATTCAACCCGATAGGACAGACATAGCAAATTTTCCATTCTTCCTGTGTATATATGCTAGTCGCCTTTCGCACCCTTCGTGTTGCTTTCGTCACTAGCGCGGACTGCCGTCCGCAGTGATAATATTAAAAAACGCAATAAATATATTAAACTTACCGCTCCAAATATGTTGTTTACGCAACATGTGCTGACACTGAACTTAAACGCAAAAGAAAAATTGCAAGAAATACACACAAAAAGGGTTGCAACCCATACAAAATGTAGCTGATCGAGTTTTTTTGTACACTGCAATAACGGCTGCAAACGCCTATGACAACCCTACAAGAGTTAATACAAAAAAAGAAACAAAGAAAAAATCCAACCAGCGTTTTCTGCAGCAGAACGCTATGTCAAACTCAAGCAAACGAGCGAACTCATAGCGGAGTTTGCTGCATGTATTTCACACAGCTCAGAAACAATTCTGTGCAGCGTTTTGTGCAGCAGAACTCTATGACAAACTCACTAAAACGTTCGAGTTCGTAGCGGACTATGTTGCAGGGAACTTTTACCACGAAGCAAACGATTCTAAGCAGCGTTTTGTGCAGCAGAACGCTAAGACAAACTCACTAAAACGTTCGAGTTCGTAGCGGACTTTGTTGCGGGGATTTCACACTTAGAGACGATCGATTCTGACTGCAGAACGCGCTCCTGAAAGTTTGCAGAATCAGGGATGTGCAACTTTAAACTGAAACTTCCTGTACAGCGGCCGTACAGAATTCGTTCACCACATGCCTGAATTCCCGGCTGGGAAATCTGCACGGCAGTAGAAATAAAATGTTTATACATATTTTTAATTATTTTATTTAAACATTGATTTACATTCTTTTATTACATTCTTACAATTACTTAAACTAATTTAGATATATAATAACACTGAAAAGAAAGAAAAAACAAACACTTATTACAAATGTGGTATTTTATGTGTTTTTTATTTTACTTACCTGGCTTGTATGTACAAAACAGTATCACTGCCGAATGTGGTAGAATGTAATATATAAACTGTGGTTTTTAAAAAGCTTTATTAGTAAATAATATTGAATTACGCAATAAAAATATTAAACTTACCGCTTCAAATATGTTGTTTACGCAACACGTGCTGACACTGAACTAAAACGCAAAAGAAAAACTGCAAGAAATACACACTAAAAGGGTTGCAACCCATACAAAATGTAGCTGATCGAGTTTTTTTGTACACTGCAATAACTGCTGCAAAACCCTATGACAACCCTACAAGAGTTAATACAAACAAAGAAACAGAGAAAAATTCCAACCACCGTTTTCTGCAGCAGAACGCTATGTCGAACTCACTAAAACGAGCGAACTCATAGCGGAGTTTGCTGCATGTATTTCACACAGCTCAGAAACAATTCTGTGCAGCGTTTTGTGCAGCAGAACTCTATGACAAACTCACTAAAACGTTCTAGTTCGCAGCGGACTTCGTTGCATGTTTTTCACACAGCTCAGAAAGAATTCTGTGCAGCGTTTTGTGCAGCAGAACGCTATGACAAACTCACTAAAACGTTCGAGTTCGCAGCGGATTTCGTTGCATGTATTTCACACAGCTCAGAAAGAATTCTGTGCAGCGTTTTGTGCAGCCGAACGCTATGACGAACTCACTAAAACGTTCGAGTTCGCAGCGAACTTTGTTGCAGGGAACTTTTACCACGAAGCAAACGATTCTAAGCAGCGTTTTGTGCAGCAGAACGCTATGACAAACTCACCAAAACGTTCGAGTTCGTAGCGGAGTTTGCTGCGGGGATTTCACACTTTGAGACGATCGATTCTGACTGCAGAACGCGCTCCTGAAAGTTTGCAGAATCGGGGATGTGCAACTTAAAACTGAAACTTTCTGTACAGCGGCTGTATAGAATTCGTTCACCACATGCTTGAATTCCCGGCTGGGAAGCTCAGAGCACTAATCGCACAATACTAATTATTGACAAAATGACAACAAACAATCTCCAAAGCGGTTACTTAGTGCATGCAATATATTAATATAAGTAAATATTAAAATGCTCAACTACTTTACATATGTGCCAAGAATTGAAAGCGTTGGCTTTAATAGCACAACCAATGCAATTTGTGGTTGTTTGGCTTTCAATTTTTAGCACAGTACCTGCTGTTCTGGACTTTTGATTGCCGATGCAACTTTCCTTGGCATTTTCAGCTCCAAAATCGTCTTCCAACACAAAGAAAAGGGCGATGTTCAGATTGTAAAGATGCAGCAACTATATTTGCACGACCGGCGCGATTAATTTCAAATTATTAATTTAAATTATCAATTGTTCCGCGTCGCGGGCCACACAAGAAGAATATGTATATATTGTTTGCACTGTTCGAAAAATAAAACACTTCGAACTTTTATTGTTTCTGCTGTCACTCAAAAAGAATTTAAAAAAAACACTTTAAAATTGTCCACCCGGGGGCGCCATGAAAATTCATAAGAGTTTTTATGAAACGTATTTAATATTATTTATTAAATAAGCGAAATGTGGTGGCTTTTTAAATGAACAAATTCGACAGCGAGCGATTGTGCGTACGTTAATTGTATTCGACAACTGACAACTTCATTTTCTTAAGCCTAGCTTTACCCTACGGTGGCGAAGCGAGGCGAATTCGCGCTCAGAGCGAATGACGAAAGCTTTATTGCGCTCTCGCTTCGCCCTAAGCCTAATTAACCCTAAACTTCATACAAAATTCAATAACTAACTTAAACTAGGATAAATATAATAAAAAAAAATAAAAAATATAAAAAATCCGCCGAAATGCGGCGACATAGGGAATGCGATCAATCAGATATCTCGAATGAGAATAGGGATGGCGATAAAAGAAAGTTCCTGAATGAAAATAAGGAAAGCGATAAATCTGATTTCCCGAATGATAATAGGGAATGTGATCAAAGAAAGTTTCTGAATGAGAGTAAAGAAAGTGATCAAACAAACTTTCGGAATGAAAGTACGAAATGCAGAAGTGATTAAAAACAGCCAAATGACATTGCAACTAACAAAGATGTTAAAAATCCAGATGAGACTGGTGATGATGAAAACACCGAAAAAGTTATCGAAGGGGTAACTAGAAGTAGTGCTAGATTAAGGAATATGCCACAGCATCTGTATGATTATGTGTTAAATGCTTATACTATATTTAGTGATGTTCCAGGTTCATATGACGAAATAAAAAGTAGAAATGATAAATCTTTATGGGAAGAGGCTGTAAAATCAGAATTAAGTTCCCATGAATTAAACAATACTTGGTCTATTGTTAAGATGCCTAAGAACAAAAATATTGTTGATAGTAAGTGGGTATTTACTTTAAAATATGATGAGTTGGGAAATCCAGTTAGATATAAAGCAAGATTAGTTGCGCGTGGATTCACGCAAAAATATCAAATAGATTATGATGAAACATTTGCTCCTGTTGCTAGAATATCAAGCTTTCGTTTTATATTGTCAATATCAAATCAATATAATTTAAAAGTACATCACATGGATGTAAAGACTGCTTTTCTGAATGGAACACTAAAAGAAGAAATATTTATGAAAGTTCCTCAAGGTGTTTCAAGTAGCAGTGACAGCGTGTGTAAATTGAATCTTATAAAAAAACCTCTTTACGAGGTAAAAGTCTAGTGACGAAAACATTTTCATGCCCCAAAATTTCTGATATCCAATTTTGTGACGAAAAATATTACATTTTACACATGAATTATTAAAAAAAAAATTTTGTCACTGGACACATTGCGCTAAATTTTTCATAACTAATAAATACCAGTATATACTAGTAGTACTTTTTTGCGCAGAGCCAGTGACAAAATTTTTTTTTTAATAATTCATGTGTAAAATGTAATATTTTTCGTCACAAAATATCAAAAAGGCTCCAACGGCCCCATTAGCTCCAATAATGTAAATTTTGCCCCTCCCACTTACACCTGTTTATCTCACGAACCAGGTGAGTTTTCAAAAGTCTTAGTATGCACACTTGTAAGTTTAATTAATACCTTTCGATCGGTATATAACTCGACCTGATCGGACAGTCATAGCAAATCTTCCATTCTTCCTGTGTATATATGCTAGTCGCCTTCGCACCCTTCGTGCTGCTTTCGTCACTAGCGCGGAGTACCGTCCGCAGTGATAAAGCAATTTACGGACTCAAGCAAGCAGCTAGATGCTGGTTTGAAGTGTTTGAGCAAGCACTAAAAGAATGTAAATTCGTAAATTCACCTGTCGATCGCTGTATATATGTTCTTGATAAAGGTGCTATCGAAAGGAATATATATGTACTTCTGTATGTCGACGATTTAGTAATAGCAACAGCAGATATGGATGGAATGAATAACTTTAAAGGATATTTAATGAACAAGTTCAGAATGAGTGACTTAGGTGAAATAAGATATTTCATTGGGATGAGAATAGAAATATGTAAGGATCAAATATGTTTAAGTCAGTCTGCTTACATTAAAAAGATTTTAAATAAGTTCAATATGAATGATTGCAAATCTGTCAGTACTCTACTCCCAAGCAAACTGAATTATGAATTGTTAAATTCAGATGAAAAATATGACGCACCGTGTCGTAATTTTATTGGTAGTCTAATGTACGTAATGTTATGTACACGTCCCGATATAGCTACGGCAATAAATATTTTAAGCCGATATACAAACAAAAATAATGCTGAATTATGGCAATGTTTAAAAAGGATTCTTAGATACCTCAAGGGTAATATTGATATGAAATTAATTTTTAAGAAAAATTCAGATTTTGAAAATATATTTATCGGTTACGTAGATTCTGACTGGGGTGGAAATGAAAATGATAGGAAAAGTACAACTGGTTTCCTATTCAAAATGTTTAATTCAAACCTTATTTGTTGGAATACAAAAAGACAAAATTCAGTCGCTGCTTCGTCGACTGAAGCAGAATACATGGCCTTATTCGAAGCTGTAAGAGAAGCTTTATGGCTAAAATCTTTATTAGAAAGTGTACATATAAAGCTTGAAAGACCTATTAAAATATATGAAGACAACCAAGGTTGTATTAGCATAGCTAGCAATCCCTCATGTCATAAACGATCAAAACACATTGATATAAAATACCACTTTACAAGAGAACAAATAGAGAATAAAGTTATTTGTATTGAGTATATTTCGACAGAGAATCAACTTGCTGATATTTTCACCAAGCCGCTGCTTGCTCCAAAGTTTCTGGAATTGAGAAGCCAAATGGGACTAATATAATGGAATCCAATCCCGATTTATTTGAAAAGTTTTTTTTATTATGCATAATATTCATTGAAATACTGAATTTAATTTGATCATTAATTTTTAATTAATTGAAAATGTAATACTCATTTAAAAACTGAATTGAAATGTTTAAAGTTTTAAAATTTGAAGAAGTCAATTGAAATATTGTTTGCTTTGAAAAGTTTAACAAAATATTGAAATGTTATTTTAAGTTATTAATTAACAATGATCTGATTGGGTTTTTCTGGGTTTTCCCCAATCCGTAGTAGCGAATGCTGGATCATTATATTGTAAACAATTTCCCCAGAATGCACACCAGCCACGTTAGCATAAGATGATATTAATGAAATTGATAATGAAGATATTGTTAATGTTTAATTTAAGTGTAATGTAATTTTTGAGGGGGCGTGTTGAATATGTTAATAACACCCTCTATAAAAGTGTCTGTTAAGTTGACAAAAATAACATTATATAATCGAACTACATTACATCGATACTGACATCGATACTGACATCGATACTGAATTGTACATCGAAATTATCTGTGTCTTGTTTCCGTGATCTCGAAGTGGCTGGTTGTGTGCGCAGTAACGAAATAAAGAAATAAGAATCTGAATGAACAAATATAAAGTGATTGGTGTACTTATTATTTATATTCAAAATAGGAGATTTTACAACAACGGGATGTAACAACAGTTTGATATATTTATGTGTAGCATAAAAAATTCATAAATTTTGGAAACTTGTGAAAATTAATTAATGGCACTAAAACTGGTTAAACATTATAAATACACCAAACTGTTATGTTATATACCAGAAATGTTAACATAACATTCCAATGTTAAACTAACAGCAACGACAGTCCGTCTTGATAACTTGATATCAAGATAGAACATTATTTTTCTTTTAAATAAAAGAGCGGCAAAATTAATTTTTTCACGAATAATTTACGGATAATTAACGGCAAATTCCACGATGAAAAGATTTCAAAAATTGTTAAAATTGTGGAAGTGTCTTGCTAACTTGATATCAAGTTAGCAGAACATTATTTTTTTTTTAAAAATAAAAGAGCGGCAAAATTAATTTTTTCTTGAATAATTTACGGATAATTAACGGAAAATTCCACGATGAAAAGATTTCAAAAATTGTCAAAATTGTGGGAGTGTCTTGCTAACTTGATATCAAGTTAGCAGAACATTATTTTTTTTTAAAAAATAAAAGAGCGGCAAAATTAATTTTTTCACGAATTAACGGTATGTAACATAACAGTTTGATATATTTATATGTAGCATAAAAAATTCATAAATTTTGGAAACTTGTGAAAATTAATTAATGGCACTAAAACTGGTTAAACATTATAAATACACCAAACTGTTATGTTATATACCTGAAATGTTAACATAACATTCCAATGTTAAACTAACAGCAACGACAGTCCGTCTTGATAACTTGATATCAAGATAGAACATTATTTTTCTTTTAAATAAAAGAGCGGCAAAATTAATTTTTTCACGAATAATTTACGGATAATTAACGGCAAATTCCACGATGAAAAGATTTAAAAAATTGTCAAAATTATGGAAGTGTCTTGCTAACTTGATATCAAGTTAGCAGAACATTATTTTTTTTTAAAAAATAAAAGAGCGGCAAAATTAATTTTTTCACGAATAATTTACGGATAATTAACGGCAAATTATCCATCCCCTAAACGATGTTTTTTCCGAAAGTGTTTAGCTAACTTGATGCACATCTTAATGGAGGATGTAAACTCTCAAACAGGTTCAGTCTCTTGGCAAAATGATGCTGCTGGTGTGTAATCAGAGTGGAGACTAATTTTTTTAATAAAAACTTTAAATAACAAAATAATTTATTACATTTTAATTTTCTATTTTTTTAATTGATAGTGCAAAATTACAGGATATTTTATTTTTTGTTTTTGTATGCAGCCTGACGCTGCCACAGCACCTGAGTCATCGCTTGCTCCGTCTCTTGAGCTTGCTCGGGGTCCATTTCTCGAAGAGCTTCATCCCAATAGCGGACTATTGTGCGAATCGGCGGGGCTGGGTCTGAAGACTTTAAAATTTCTTCTTGCTTCGACAATACGTTCTCCAGCATGTTGATGACCTCCTCCGACGGTTGCTTTTGCTTCTCCACCTTCCTCCTCTTATTGGGTATAGCCTTGAACATAAATTAATTATGTTATTTTGATGTATTTATTATTGTGTAACTTTTATATACTTACATATGAATACGATGCTGCTTCCATCGATGTGCTTCCAACAGTGCTGCTTAACGAGCAGCTGGAGTCGTCCAAATTCAGCTCCCCTAGGATTACCTGGCTCGATGAAGGGTTAATCCCACTGCAGAAAGTACTAAAAAAACATTTTGAGCTTAATTTCTGTAACCTTTGCATTTTTACTTACCGTCTTTGCGAAGATAGCTCGGGCAGGAACGCCATGTACGGGGCGAATTGCCACTCAACCTCGTCCTTTGCTCTGGGCTGCTCCGGTCCAATGCCACCGGCACTGCCACTCCTCCGCTTTTTGGCTGCCACCTTGCAGTGGTAACGGTAGCTATCGCAAAGGCTCTTCCACGCAAGCTTGCAATCGGTTACTGAAATGTAAATATTTTAATACATTTTCAATGTATTTCTAATTCAATACAACTTACCGCTTCTGTTAAGCGTCTCGGCCACACTCTCCCAGGCATTATTTATGAAGATTGCATCAAAATGCTTTTTATTTGTTAAATCCCACAATAAAGGTCTCTTCTCCACCTCGTTTATTAGTAGAATTTTATCCGCAGTCTCAAAGAGATTCAATCTGCTATTTTTTGTCAAAGTTCCAGCCATTTCGATTGAATTATTGTGAGAGAGTGAGATAGATATACCTAGCGAAACTCTAAACAGTTCGATGTTTCGCTGGGCCTGTCAACTCTCAAAAACAGTGCTGCCCATTCTGTTACATTACTTAACAGCTCTGTTATTTTATTTAGTCTGCGGACACCCGAGCGTAGCTAAATGTCAAGCTCTTCTTCTTCCCCTTACGCCAGTGTTTTTTTTATATGGAGTTTGACTTACGCTAGGCCTTTTTTTGAGTTTGCGTACTATGCTTTAAAAAGAAATAAAAAAATTAAAAAAAATTTTTTAACATAATCAATGTTAGTCTTAAAATTATACTTGCAATCACTGCGGACGGCAGTCCGCGCTAGTGACGAAAGCAGCACGAAGGGTGCGAAGGCGACTAGCATATATACACAGGAAGAATGGAAAATTTGCTATGACTGTCCGATCAGGTCGAGTTATATACCGATCGAAAGGTATCAATTTAACTTACAAATGTGCATACTAATACTTTTGAATACTCAATTGGTTCGTGAGATAAAAAGGTGTAAGTGGGAGGGGCAAAATTTAAATGATTGGTGCAAATGGGGCCGTTGGAGCCTTTCTGAATTTTTTTTTAATTTTTAACTATTCTAATGAAAAATACGCGTCGAATGACACGTCGATCCTCAAAATCCGACCACTGGCTCAAAAGATAATTAATTTTGAAATTTTTAGCGGCCTTCCGAAAATGAGATGAAAAGTCAGTTTGTCTGTTTGTTTGTTTGGATCAAATCGCTAATTTAGCTTAAAACTTTGAATGAAGACTTGTTCCCGCTCAAAAATCTAGAAACGTTTGTTCTACGACTTTTTCGAAAAATCGCTAGTTTAGCGGGAAATCGCTAAAAACCACTAAAAAAAAAACCCCTATAGCATCCAAACGATAGAAGCTACAGATGTGATATATACATCGTTGAAAATGTATTTTGAAGGGCTTTTAGGCTTACCTTCAAAGTTTTTTTAAGTAAAAAGGTAAACAGCTACAGGTGAAAAAAGGTATTTTTTCCCACACTTTAGCGATTTAAGAAAAATCTACACCTGAAATCACCAAAAAATATGTTTTGTGTTATAGGCAATTTTATTCCGCGTTTTTTGACATATAACACATATCTGTAAAAATTCGTTTGGGCAAGATATTACCTATTAACTGAATATACCTTTTACCTTTACACTACTACATGTACATATGCAGTATGTACACTGCTTGCAGCGTAATGCGGAAATAAACTGCTTGCAAGTGGTGAATTCTTTCAGCGGCAGATAAATCATTTTATAATCAAATATAGAAACGTTTGTTTTACGACTTTTTCGAAAAATCGCTAGTTTAGCGGGAAATCGCTAAAAACCGCTAAAATTGACTCCACTTCATCTCACCCATTAACACCTCCGTTTCTCCCTTTATTCGCATGGTGTCAAAGGCAACAAACCGGCAATATCAGGAATGGAGAGATGTGATCCAGCAAAAAAGGTGTTTTTACGTACCCTTTCAAAAAAGTTGCAGCGCACCGCGATTCGCTTTTTTTTCCCATGCTGGTGCATATGCACGGCAACTGAAAAAAAACTGCGTCTCCTCCCTCGACGACAACCTGTACTCTGCACCACATTGCGAACAAATCCTTCCATTTCGAATAACATTATTTGGACACGACATTTTACACAATTTAGCAAGAAATTAATTTTTCGCAAATCCCGTTACAATTAGTGTTGGAAAACATGCCAAAAATTGGCATGCGTGAGAAAAAACAATGTTAGTAAACGGTTGAATAATCGAAAAGCACCCATGAAAAACAAAAAGCAACCATGCAACACCCAAAGCAGCCATGATAAACAACAAAAACAACAGTGAAAAAAGTAAATTTTTATTTAAATTTGAAAGTCCAATAAAAAACAAGTGGCAAAGGCTATAGTCGAGCTCACGACTATAGGACACCCGTTACTTACATAAATAAATTAAAATTTTTTATTGCATGCTTTTAGGCACTTTAATTGCTTAAAAGCTTTAATCAGCCAGTACCACCTTTCTATTTGTCCGATCTTTTTGGGATTTAGTAGGATGATAGGTAATAACAGTAGCTAACGTTCACCGTTTAAAAAAACCTAATATCTTGAAAACTGTGCGTGTGGTGGATTTTCGCGATTTACGGAGGCGGATAGGGGCGTGCAAAATTTTGAAACAAACTTGACCTGCGTGGGGTTCATAGAAATCTGTGTGCCAAATTTGGTTGCTCTAGCTCCTATAGTCTCTGAGATCTAGGCGCTCACACAGACGGACAGACGGACATGGCTGTATATATATATACTTTGTTACGAAATGATTATTATTTCGTACATTTAAGCACACACACAAAACAAAACAAATAAAAATGCGCAATGTCGATTTGTATCTGACAAGCACAGCTGTTTTCGTGAGGAGCACAACATTGGGAGGAGCAGAGCTGTTAATGTTGTTCCCAGGGCTGAGGGCGGTTTGCTGCAGGGAAATATCCCTTTCTCAGTATTTTTTGGTTTTCTCCTGTTTTCCTTTGAATTGAAGAATTTTGTGAGGAAGAAGAAGCGGTTTTTTTCCAAAAAAACGTGGATGTGCTAGAAATAAATAAAAGCAACAGAAGACCTATTTTTTTTGTGGACAATTTGGAGGGAAGGCCCAAACCAGTTTGAATTGAAACTCACCGCAGTTGGGTCAGTATTTTTGTCTATTTAAATTAGTGGTAATTTGTGCGTGGGGAGTAAACGAATACTGTTTTTGTTTTATAGCAGCAGGCAGCAGACGGCAGCAACCAACTGCCGGCAGAGCACAATTGGGCAAGCAATTACGCAGGAGGGCGCCACCAGAGGAGCGATTGGCCTCCGCCTCTGGGTGGCCACCAGGTTTTTATAGCGTTTTTCATTCATTCATTTAACATTGAAGTCAGAAGAAGAAGCATATATAAAACACCCCTGCAGTACGCTTGCTGTGGCGTTTTGGCACCAAAGAACAGAAACTTCACTAAAGCATAAAATGAAAACCAAATAATGTAATAACAACACAAACACACATACTATAAATAAGCGACAGCATATTTATTATATACTTGCTGCAATATCGATACGCTTATTTAACGACAATTTCCTGCATACACCAACATCCACGTCTCCAACACGAATCGTCTTCTAACTATGCTATTTTGATGGAACATTAATTATTTATCATCCAATTAATTTATTATTTCATAATTTATATATTTATTGTTTTCATATTTATTTACTTATTTGTTTATTTAACTATTTATTTATTATTTATTTAATCTATTATTGTTAATTTTCTTATTCGTTAACTTATTAATTTATTGTCAGCATCCCCTGGGTCCCTTATAGCTTCTCTGACTGCTCGAGCGTTAGGTGGTGTTTAGGGTGTCACAGGCAGGTCGCATTTAAATTCCAAATGAACTGAAATAATAGAAATAGAAAACGAAATGTTAGGATTAATTAAATAAATGTTTTGTGATAAGTTATAATGCAAAAAGTGGTGTAAATACCTTAATGTGGGGTGAAATGGGCTGACGCACGGCTGGAGTGGCCGGAGTAGGGAGTTGATCTCATTTCATCAGGATTAACTAATGGTAGGGTGGGCGACGCAGGTACTGGCAGTTTGTCAGTGCCATAATTTCCCTTCTTTTCAAACAGGAACGCCAGAACAGATGACCGATGGAATTCAGAAAATAAATAAATTGATGTTACCCGACTATCCATCTATCGAGGGTCTTATCCATCCCTGGAAATGCCGTGAGCTAGCTGGCAATCGATATTCGGATGCGATAAACTGTCGGAAAGTAACACATGGCGCCCAACGTGGGGCCCGAACCCACGACCCTGAGATTACGAGTCTCATGTCTATTGATTGAGTTAGCCGGGCAAAATACTAATTCTTGTTCCATTCCAGATCTCGCATCCATCGTTTGCATCACGACGAGCCATGCGGCAACAGGAACTTTTCGGAACGGGGATTCTCTCCTGATTTCCACCGCCAGTGCGCGGCGGGTATAGCGCTTTAATGACTGCATCAATCCCTGATTCTCCAACAGGCTGCGGATCATCAGCATCCTTGACCAGCCGTCGCTGGAGCCTGATGCGGTGCTGTTCATGAAGGCGACATCGCAAGCTCTGCAAACTTATCAATTTCCTGATCCTCCTGTGCAGTCCAAATCCGATCTTGGGTCCGTCGTCTATAAGCATCTGGAGATCATGAACTCCTTTGACACCAGGCAATTGAAAATCCTTCTTCTCTGGGACTTTCAACGGATTCGGCCATGATTCCAAATTCTCTGATGCACTTGGTCCTGGAAAGTCATCCATGGGTCGCCTCTGCACATCTACGTTCTGTGGAGTTGGTTCCTCCGTTTGCGCTCCCTGCAGTGACTTTAGAGCCTCGCTGTGCCTCTCATTGACGAGGGACTCTGCTGTTCCTCTGGCCACGAGAGCCGTACGAAGTTCCATGAGCGGACGGAGCTGCTGCTGCTCTGCTGGTACGGGATCCACGGAATAGGTGTTTCGGACCGTTTCCCGGATCTGCGTCATGAAACTCAACATTTCCTGCCGGATCATGGCCTTATATTCGGCGAGCTGCGTGTCCATTGCCGCCATGTAAGTTTGCTGGGCCTGGAACAGCGCGATGTTGATCGCCGACCTGAGCTCGCTAGGGATCCGATCCCCTTCTGCACCTCCACTTCGGAAAAAATCCATAATGCTCTAATCTTTCAGTAAATCAATCTCCTATATGTTTATCAATATATATTAATATTTTAAATACTTCTAATACATAATAATTGACAAAAAAAACACGCTATTTTATTCCTAATTTCATATATTATCCTATATACTAATCTATATAAATAAATATGAAAATAATCCTAAAATAAGCCTAACAATTATTTAATAGCAAAAAAAAACAAAACAAATGCCCTGGGGAAAAACGATTATTTTTACAATAACCGGTAGGTCATTTAAATTGCCTCAACTGTTAAATAACACAAAAAAAACATCGAACACCAACTATCGAATAAAACTTTCACAACAAAAATGGGTGAGATAAATATGGGCAGGTGTGGGATCCGTCGGTAACTATCGTATCTCCTTCCTGCCAGCAGGAAGCGATACTAAACACTGACAAGACTGGACAACAACGAACTGGTAAAAAAGACACCAAGACGCGGACCACAGTCATGGTTATGCATAATACTTTCTACTTGATTTTTTTTATTTAAGAAGACAAGATCATGGACTTCATCAGGCCTAGGAACGGCAACGCGGCTTTGGATAAGATAATTCCATTCCGGGACCAGCCCCTAGACCTGACTACTCATTATCGCCATCTTTACCCAAACACCAGACAGACCAACCGTGGCAGCGATAGGCGAGGCTTAAAGGTCCTCCCTACGGTCCAATCAAAGCTGGTTGCCCGATGCGCGCTGGGCAAAGATGACGATATTTTCTATTGCAATTAAAAATTAACAAATTCAGCCGCCTGCTTTAGGCGGAATCCTACTCCTCGCATTATTTTCCATTGGGCGCCACTTGTTACGATCCGACTTGACTATCGCAACCAGATATCGATTTGCCGGCTAGCCATCGGCACTACTCAGGGATGAGTAAGAGGTCTTACTATAACAACTTTATAGGGTCGGAGATGCTTCCTTCTCCCTGTTACATACATTGCAACGAATACAATATCCCCTTTCACTTATTTTTAATAAGTAACGGGTATAATTAATTTTGAAATTTTTAGAGGCCTTCCGAAAATGAAATGAAAAGTCAGTTTGTCTGTTTGTTTGTTTGGATCAAATCGTTGATTTAGCTTAAAAGTTTGAATGAGGACTTGTTCCCGTTCAAAAATCTAGAAACGTTTGTTTTACGACTTTTTCAAAAATTCGCTAGTTTAGCGGGAAATCGCTAAAAACCGCTAAAAAAAACATTGCATCCAAACGATACGAGCTACAGATATGTTCTATATGTCGTTGGAAAGGTGTTTTGAAGGGCTTTTAGGCATACCTTCAAAGTTTTTTTAAGTAAAAAGGTAAACAGCTACAGGTGAAATAAGATATTTTTTGCTGCATTTTGACAATTTAAGAAAAATCTGCCAATTTGTCCTTTTTGCAGACAGATCAGTCTGTTTTGAAACTGAAATTTCCGGAAAATTTTTAAAACATCCACTATACGGAAAAAAGATTTATTTTATTTTATTTTATCCTTTTATTCATTCTGTTTTAATTGTTAAGACGCTCATACAATTTATCAATTACAACTATGTGGCGTCGTTTTCATATTGTTTTTCCAATCAGCCAATTTGTCCTTTTTGCAGACACATTTGCCCTTTAAAAAAAAGCGATTTCTGGAAAAATTTCTAAACGTCCCCTATCTGGAAATAATGCCTTTTTTAATATATTTTACTTTATCCTTTATTCATTCTTTTGTATAGTTCTTAGTCGCTCATAGAAATAATCAAATTCAACTATGTGTCATCTAATTTATTAATAATAATAACTTTGAAATTTACGAAAACAAATTGATGCATTTCCTGTGGAAAGAGCTAATACTTTCAATAGTGGTGTTATTTTTAAAGCTATGATATTATTATATTTATTATTATTATATGTGTTAATAAGAAAACATTGTTTGTCCAGATTTTTCGTCTTTTAAAAAAATATCCGTCCGTTTTCTGTCTTCTTTTTTTTTTTTGGGTTAAACCGGCCTTTTTTTGTGTGGTAGCACTGATATGCGTGCTAAATACGAAATCTAAAGTTATGAAATAGTTTTTAATTCAATAAAATATTATAAATTAACTTAACAGCTAAAAGGACATTGAATACAAATAAAATAAAATAACTAAAGTGTCCGTCTACGAGCAGTGGAGATTCTATGAATATCGATAGATGATCCTATTCAATACTGCTTTCGATAGTCGTTCCTGTTAGTTTCCTGTCGTTTTCCTGTTAGCCATCCCGAACTATAGTGATCGTTAATCACTATAAAAACGTATCAGCACCCACGAGGACGTTTCTACGTAAGTATTTTTTTAGAATCTTTTAATTAAAAGTTAAAAACAAAAGAATTATTTACTGAAAACGTTCCTATTTTTATTTCAGAAGTGGGCTCCACAGCAAACATGGAGTGGCCGTGGGCGTGGCCGTGGACACGGGCGCGGCTTCGACGGATGGCGCCAGTATGGGCCGCCACCGCCATTTACCGGCTGTGCGTGCCCTTGCCATCGAGAGTGTGGCAAGTGCTGTGTGGGGTGGGAGGCCGCTCCATCATCCGCAAACACCGCAGCGGCTCCTCAAGCAGCGGCTCCTCAACCAGCGGCTCCTCAACCAGCGGCTCCTCAAGCAGCGGCTCCTCAAGCAGCGGCCCCACCAGCAGTGGGCCCACCTGGATGGGTCCGAATTGAAGATTTGAGACCAGCCCAGGCAGCAATCCAGCCGGGCTAGATTCAGCTGGACGCCGATGGCAATGTGCCACCGGCACAACCACGTCCGGTTGCCCAAACGGTGGCCCAGTGGGTCCAATTGGACGCCGATGAAAATGTGCCACCGGCACAACCCCGCCTATGACTGCCCATTACAAAAATTGGACGCCAAAAAAAATAAAATCCAATTAAATTAAAACATTTTTTTTATTTATATATGTGTTAGGTTTTATTTTCAGCGTGTATGTTCATATGTAGCTATGTATGTTAGCGGCCGTCGGTGATGCGTGACGTCACATTCTGAGAATTTTGTGTGTGCGCGCTTTTTTTTAAGCGATAATTAAACGGGACTTTCTTATATGCTGCCATTTTAATTTGCGATGGACTATCGAAAAGGAAAAAAGTACAATTGATTTGTGTTTGACGAACATATTCGATGAACAAGTTCACCTGTGGATACTGTGCTTTAAGCTTAGTACTCAAGCGAGATAAATTTTACGCGGCGTAAAGTGCTCAATATTTTTCTGTCGACTCAGTGTTGCCAATGCAATGGTTTATTTTAAATATGAACATGCAAAACTAATTTGAATAAAAAGAGGAGAGAATAGGCAATGAAAATGTAAATTAAAGTTAATAGAGGAGAAATATGAGATGGCACACAAGCACAGCGCGTATTGGGTGCACTCATCGCTTTTGAACTTCTTACGTGGTTTCTCCCTCTATATTAATGAAAAAATACAAAATTATCTAATTTATTTCTATAAACACAATTTTAGCTTTCGTTCTTGCTTATAATCTACCAATATTGTCGTCGTTATAGAACAAATTCAAATACTCTTCATCGTTTTCACTTGTGTGCCAGACATTTAGCTCCTATATACCCAGCGAAACTCTAAACAGTTCGATGTTTCTCTGGGCCTGTCAGCTGTATCAAACAGTGCTGCCCATTCCGTTCCTTTACTTAACAGCTCTGTTATTTTCTTGAGTCTGAGGACACCCGAGCGTAGCTAAATGTCAAGTTCTTCTTCTTCCCCTTACGCCAGCATTTTTTTATATGGAGTTTGGGCTTACGCCAGGCCTTTTTTTGAGTTTGAATACTATGCTTTAAAAAGAAATAAAAAAATTAAAAAAAAATTTTTAACATAATCAATGTTAGTCTTAAAATTATACTTGCAATCACTGCGGACGGCAGTCCGCGCTAGTGACGAAAGCAGCACGAAGGGTGCGAAGGCGACTAGCATATATACACGGGAAGAATGGAAAATTTGCTATGACTGTCCGATCAGGTCGAGTTATATACCGATCGAAAGGTATCAATTTAACTTACAAATGTGCATACTAAGACTTTTGAATACTCAATTGGTTCGTGAGATAAAAAGGTGTAAGTGGGAGGGGCAAAATTTAAATGATTGGTGCAAATGGGGCCGTTGGAGCCTTTCTGAATTTTTTTTTAATTTTTAACTATTTTAATGAAAAATACGCGTCGAATGACACGTCGATCCTCAAAATCCGACCACAGTATGTACACTGCTTGCAGCGTAATGCTGAAATAAACTGCTTGCAAGTGGTGAATTCTTTCAGCGGCAGATAAATCATTTTATAATCAAAATATAGAAACGTTTGTTTTACGACTTTTTCGAAAAATCGCTAGTTTAGCGGGAAATCGCTAAAAACCGCTAAAATTGACTCCACTTCATCTCATCCATTAACACCTCCGTTTCTCCCTTTATTCGCATGGTGTCAAAGGCAACAAACCGGCAATATCAGGAATGGAGAGATGTGATCCAGCAAAAAAGGTGTTTTTACGTACCCTTTCAAAAAAGTTGCAGCGCACCGCGATTCGCTTTTTTTTCCCATGCTGGTGCATATGCACGGCAACTGAAAAAAAACTGCGTCTCCTCCCTCGACGACAACCTGTACTCTGCACCACATTGCGAACAAATCCTTCCATTTCGAATAACATTATTTGGACACGACATTTTACACAATTTAGCAAGAAATTAATTTTTCGCAAATCCCGTTACAATTAGTGTTGGAAAACATGCCAAAAATTGGCATGCGTGAGAAAAAACAATGTTAGTAAACGGTTGAATAATCGAAAAGCACCCATGAAAAACAAAAAGCAACCATGCAAAACCCAAAGCAGCCATGATAAACAACAAAAACAACAGTGAAAAAAAGTAAATTTTTATTTAAATTTGAAAGTCCAATAAAAAACAAGTGGCAAAGGCTATAGTCGAGCTCAGGACTATAGGCCACCCGTTACTTACATAAATAAATTAAAATTTTTTATTGTATGCTTTTAGGCACTTTAATTGCTTAAAAGCTTTAATCAGCCAGTACCACCTTTCTATTTGTCCGATCTTTTTGGGATTTAGTAGGATGATAG
The DNA here is from genome assembly GCA_963924055.1 of Drosophila limbata. Lineage (NCBI taxonomy): Eukaryota > Metazoa > Arthropoda > Insecta > Diptera > Drosophilidae > Drosophila > Drosophila limbata. The sequence goes on from CAWUOW010000280.1 coordinate 20,511, forward strand.
GTAATAACAGTAGCTAACGTTCACCGTTTAAAAAAACCTAATATCTTGAAAACTGTGCGTGTGGTGGATTTTCGCGATTTACGGAGGCGGATAGGGGCGTGCAAAATTTTGAAACAAACTTGACCTGCGTGGGGTTTATAGAAATCTGTGTGCCAAATTTGGTTGCTCTAGCTCTTATAGTGTCTGAGATCTAGGCGCTCACACAGACGGACAGACGGACGGACGGACAGACGGACATGGCTGTATATATATATACTTTGTTACGAAATGATTATTATTTCGTACATTTAAGCACACACACAAAACAAACAAACAAAACAAATAAAAATGCGCAATGTCGATTTGCATCTGACAAGCACAGCTGTTTTTCGTGAGGAGCACAACATTGGGAGGAGCAGAGCTGTTAATGTTGTTCCCAGGGCTGAGGGCGGTTTGCTGCAGGGAAATATCCCTTTCTCAGTATTTTTTGGTTTTCTCCTGTTTTCCTTTGAATTGAAGAATTTTGCGAGGAAGAAGAAGCGGTTTTTTTCCAAAAAAACGTGGATGTGCTAGAAATAAATAAAAGCAACAGAAGACCTATTTTTTTTGTGGACAATTTGGAGGGAAGGCCCAAACCAGTTTGAATTGAAACTCACCGCAGTTGGGTCAGTATTTTTGTCTATTTAAATTAGTGGTAATTTGTGCGTGGGGAGTAAACGAATACTGTTTTTGTTTTATAGCAGCAAGCAGCAGGCAGCAGACGGCAGCAACCAACTGCCGGCAGAGCACAATTGGGCAAGCAATTACGCAGGAGGGCGCCACCAGAGGAGCGATTGGCCTCCGCCTCTGGGTGGCCACCAGGTTTTTATAGCGTTTTTCATTCATTCATTTAACATTGAAGTCAGAAGAAGAAGCATATATAAAACACCCCTGCAGTACGCTTGCTGTGGCGTTTTGGCACCAAAGAACAGAAACTTCACTAAAGCATAAAATGAAAACCAAATAATGTAATAACAACACAAACACACATACTATAAATAAGCGACAGCATATTTATTATATACTTGCTGCAATATCGATACGCTTATTTAACGACAATTTCCTGCATACACCAACATCCACGTCTCCAACACGAATCGTCTTCTAACTATGCCATTTTGATGGAACATTAATTATTTATCATCCAATTAATTTATTATTTCATAATTTATATATTTATTGTTTTCATATTTATTTACTTATTTGTTTATTTAACTATTTATTTATTATTTGTTTAATCTATTATTATTAATTTTCTTATTCGTTAACTTATTAATTTATTGTCAGCAGCCCCTGGGTCCCTTATAGCTTCTCTGACTGCTCGAGCGTTAGGTGGTGTTTAGGGTGTCACAGGCAGGTCGCATTTAAATTCCAAATGAACTGAAATAATAGAAATAGAAAGCGAAATGTTAAGATTAATTAAATAAATGTTTTGTGATAAGTTATAATGCAAAAAGTGGTGTAAATACCTTAATGTGGGGTGAAATGGGCTGACGCACGGCTGGAGTGGCCGGAGTAGGGAGTTGATCTCATTTCATCAGGATCAACTAATGGTAGGGTGGGCGACGCAGGTACTGGCAGTTTGTCAGTGCCATAATTTCCCTTCTTTTCAAACAGGAACGCCAGAACAGATGACCGATGGAATTCAGAAAATAAATAAATTGATGTTACCCGACTATCCGTCTATCGAGGGTCTTATCCATCCCTGGAAATGCCGTGAGCTAGCTGGCAATCGATATTCGGATGCGATAAACTGTCGGCAAGTAACACATGGCGCCCAACGTGGGGCCCGAACCCACGACCCTGAGATTACGAGTCTCATGCCTATTGATTGAGTTAGCCGGGCAAAATACTAATTCTTGTTCCATTCCAGATCTCGCATCCATCGTTTGCATCACGACGAGCCATGCGGCAACAGGAACTTTTCGGAACGGGGATTCTCTCCTGATTTCCACCGCCAGCGCGCGGCCGGTATAGCGCTTTAATGACTGCATCAATCTCTGATTCTCCAACAGGCTGCGGATCATCAGCATCCTTGACCAGCCGTCGCTGGAGCCTGATGCGGGGCTGTTCATGAAGGCGACATCGCAAGCTCTGCAAACTTATCAATTTCCTGATCCTCCTGTGCAGTCCAAATCCGATCTTGGGTCCGTCGTCTATGAGCATCTGGAGATCATGAACTCCTTTGACACCAGGCAATTGAAAATCCTTCTTCTCTGGGACTTTCAACGGATTCGGCCATGATTCCAAATTCTCTGATGCACTTGGTCCTGGAAAGTCATCCATGGGTCGCCTCTGCACATCCACGTTCTGTGGAGTTGGTTCCTCCGTTTGCGCTCCCTGCAGTGACTTTAGAGCCTCGCTGTGCCTCTCATTGACGAGGGACTCTGCTGTTCCTCTGGCCACGAGAGCCGTACGAAGTTCCATGAGCGGACGGAGCTGCTGCTGCTCTGCTGGTACGGGATCCACGGAATAGGTGTTTCGGACCGTTTCCCGGATCTGCGTCATGAAACTCAACATTTCCTGCCGGATCATGGCCTTATATTCGGCGAGCTGCGTGTCCATTGCCGCCATGTAAGTTTGCTGGGCCTGGAACAGCGCGATGTTGATCGCCGACCTGAGCTCGCTAGGGATCCGATCCCCTTCTGCACCTCCACTTCGGAAAAAATCCATAATGCTCTAATCTTTCAGTAAATCAATCTCCTATATGTTTATCAATATATATTAATATTTTAAATACTTCTAATACATAATAATTGACAAAAAAAACACGCTATTTTATTCCTAATTTCATATATTATCCTATATACTAATCTATATAAATAAATATGAAAATAATCCTAAAATAAGCCTAACAATTATTTAATAGCAAAAAAAACAAAACAAATGCCCTGGGGAAAAACGATTATTTTTACAATAACCGGTAGGTCATTTAAATTGCCTCAACTGTTAAATAACACAAAAAAAACATCGAACACCAACTATCGAATAAAACTTTCACATCAAAAATGGGTGAGATAAATATGGGCAGGTGTGGGATCCGTCGGTAACTATCGTATCTCCTTCCTGCCATCAGGAAGCGATACTAAACACTGACAAGACTGGACAACAACGAACTGGTAAAAAAGACACCAAGACGCGGACCACAGTCATGGTTATGCATAATACTTTCTACTTGATTTTTATACCCGTTACTTATTAAAAATAAGTAAAAGGGGATATTGTATTCGTTGCAATGTATGTAACAGGGAGAAGGAAGCATCTCCGACCCTATAAAGTATATATATTCTTGATCAGCATCAACAGCCGAGTCGATATAGCCATGTCCGTCCGTCCGTCTGTCCGTCCGTGTGAGCGCCTAGATCTCAGAGACTATAAGAGCTAGAGCAACCAAATTTGGCACACAGATTTCTATAAACCCCACGCAGGTCAAGTTTGTTTCAAAATTTTGCCACGCCCCTTTCCGCCTCCGTAAATCGCGAAAATCCACCACACGCACAGTTTTCAAGATATTATGTTTTTTTAAACGGTGAACGTTAGCTACTGTTATTACCTATCATCCTACTAAATCCCAAAAAGATCGGACAAACAGAAAGGTGGTACTGGCTGATTAAAGCTTTTAAGCAATTAAAATGCCTAAAAGCATGCAATAAAAAAATTTAAATTTGTTTATGTAAGTAACGGGTATCCTTTAGTCGGGAGCTCGACTATAGCCTTTCCCACTTGTTTTTATTTAAGAAGACAAGATCATGGACTTCATCAGGCCTAGGAACGGCAACGCGGGACCAGCCCCTAGACCTGACTACTCATTATCGCCATCTTTACCCAAACACCAGACAGACCAACCGTGGCAGCGATAGGCGAGGCTTAAAGGTCCTCCCTACGGTCCAATCAAAGCTGGTTGCCCGATGCGCGCTGGGCAAAGATGACGATATTTTCTATTGCAATTAAAAATTAACAAATTCAGCCGCCTGCTTTAGGCGGAATCCTACTCCTCGCATTATTTTCCATTGGGCGCCACTTGTTACGATCCGAGTTGACTATCGCAACCAGATATCGATTTGCCGGCTAGCCATCGGCACTTCTCAGGGATGAGTAAGAGGTCTTACTATAACAACTTTATAGGGTCGGAGATGCTTCCTTCTCCCTGTTACATACATTGCAACGAATACAATATCCCCTTTCACTTATTTTTAATAAGTAACGGGTATAATTAATTTTGAAATTTTTAGAGGCCTTCCGAAAATGAAATGAAAAGTCAGTTTGTCTGTTTGTTTGTTTGGATCAAATCGTTGATTTAGCTTAAAAGTTTGAATGAGGACTTGTTCCCGTTCAAAAATCTAGAAACGTTTGTTTTACGACTTTTTCAAAAATTCGCTAGTTTAGCGGGAAATCGCTAAAAACCGCTAAAAAAAACATTGCATCCAAACGATACGAGCTACAGATATGTTCTATATGTCGTTGGAAAGGTGTTTTGAAGGGCTTTTAGGCATACCTTCAAAGTTTTTTTAAGTAAAAAGGTAAACAGCTACAGGTGAAATAAGATATTTTTTGCTGCATTTTGACAATTTAAGAAAAATCTGCCAATTTGTCCTTTTTGCAGACAGATCAGTCTGTTTTGAAACTGAAATTTCCGGAAAATTTTTAAAACATCCACTATACGGAAAAAAGATTTATTTTATTTTATTTTATCCTTTTATTCATTCTGTTTTAATTGTTAAGACGCTCATACAATTTATCAATTACAACTATGTGGCGTCGTTTTCATATTGTTTTTCCAATCAGCCAATTTGTCCTTTTTGCAGACACATTTGCCCTTTAAAAAAAAGCGATTTCTGGAAAAATTTCTAAACGTCCCCTATCTGGAAATAATGCCTTTTTTAATATATTTTACTTTATCCTTTATTCATTCTTTTGTATAGTTCTTAGTCGCTCATAGAAATAATCAAATTAAACTATGTGTCATCTAATTTATTAATAATAATAACTTTGAAATTTACGAAAACAAATTGATGCATTTCCTGTGGAAAGAGCTAATACTTTCAATAGTGGTGTTATTTTTAAAGCTATGATATTATTATATTTATTATTATTATATGTGTTAATAAGAAAACATTGTTTGTCCAGATTTTTCGTCTTTTAAAAAAATATCCGTCCGTTTTCTGTCTTCTTTTTTTTTTTTGGGTTAAACCGGCCTTTTTTTGTGTAGAGGCGTTGGTAGCACTGATATGCGTGCTAAATACGAAATCTAAAGTTATGAAATAGTTTTTAATTCAATAAAATATTATAAATTAACTTAACAGCTAAAAGGACATTGAATACAAATAAAATAAAATAACTAAAGTGTCCGTCTACGAGCAGTGAAGATTCTATGAATATCGATAGATGATCCTATTCAATACTGCTTTCGATAGTCGTTCCTGTTAGTTTCCTGTCGTTTTCCTGTTAGCCATCCCGAACTATAGTGATCGTTAATCACTATAAAAACGTATCAGCACCCACGAGGACGTTTCTACGTAAGTATTTTTTTAGAATCTTTTAATTAAAAGTTAAAAACAAAAGAATTATTTACTGAAAACGTTCCTATTTTTATTTCAGAAGTGGGCTCCACAGCAAACATGGAGTGGCCGTGGGCGTGGCCGTGGACACGGGCGCGGCTTCGACGGATGGCGCCAGTATGGGCCGCCACCGCCATTTACCGGCTGTGCGTGCCCTTGCCATCGAGAGTGTGGCAAGTGCTGTGTGGGGTGGGAGGCCGCTCCATCATCCGCAAACACCGCAGCGGCTCCTCAAGCAGCGGCTCCTCAACCAGCGGCTCCTCAAGCAGCGGCTCCTCAAGCAGCGGCCCCACCAGCAGTGGGCCCACCTGGATGGGTCCGAATTGAAGATTTGAGACCAGCCCAGGCAGCAATCCAGCGGGGCTAGATTCAGCTGGACGCCGATGGCAATGTGCCACCGGCACAACCACGTCCGGTTGCCCAAACGGTGGCCCAGTGGGTCCAATTGGACGCCGATGAAAATGTGCCACCGGCACAACCCCGCCTATGACTGCCCATTACAAAAATTGGACGCCAATAAAAATAAAATCCAATTAAATTAAAACATTTTTTTTATTTATATATGTGTTAGGTTTTATTTTCAGCGTGTATGTTCATATGTAGCTATGTATGTTAGCGGCCGTCGGTGATGCGTGACGTCACATTCTGAGAATTTTGTGTGTGCGCGCTTTTTTTTAAGCGATAATTAAACGGGACTTTCTTATATGCTGCCATTTTAATTTGCGATGGACTATCGAAAAGGAAAAAAGTACAATTGATTTGTGTTTGACGAACATATTCGATGAACAAGTTCACCTGTGGATACTGTGCTTTAAGCTTAGTACTCAAGCGAGATAAATTTTACGCGGCGTAAAGTGCTCAATATTTTTCTGTCGACTCAGTGTTGCCAATGCAATGGTTTATTTTAAATATGAACATGCAAAACTAATTTGAATAAAAAGAGGAGAGAATAGGCAATGAAAATGTAAATTAAAGTTAATAGAGGAGAAATATGAGATGGCACACAAGCACAGCGCGTATTGGGTGCACTCATCGCTTTTGAACTTCTTACGTGGTTTCTCCCTCTATATTAATGAAAAAATACAAAATTATCTAATTTATTTCTATAAACACAATTTTAGCTTTCGTTCTTGCTTATAATCTACCAATATTGTCGTCGTTATAGAACAAATTCAAATACTCTTCATCGTTTTCACTTGTGTGCCAGACATTTAGCTCCTATATACCCAGCGAAACTCTAAACAGTTCGATGTTTCTCTGGGCCTGTCAGCTGTATCAAACAGTGCTGCCCATTCCGTTCCTTTACTTAACAGCTCTGTTATTTTCTTGAGTCTGAGGACACCCGAGCGTAGCTAAATGTCAAGTTCGTCTTCTTCCCCTTACGCCAGCATTTTTTTATATGGAGTTTGGGCTTACGCCAGGCCTTTTTTTGAGTTTGAATACTATGCTTTAAAAAGAAATAAAAAAATTAAAAAAAATTTTTTAACATAATCAATGTTAGTCTTAAAATTATACTTGCAATCACTGCGGACGGCAGTCCGCGCTAGTGACGAAAGCAGCACGAAGGGTGCGAAGGCGACTAGCATATATACACGGGAAGAATGGAAAATTTGCTATGACTGTCCGATCAGGTCGAGTTATATACCGATCGAAAGGTATCAATTTAACTTACAAATGTGCATACTAAGACTTTTGAATACTCAATTGGTTCGTGAGATAAAAAGGTGTAAGTGGGAGGGGCAAAATTTAAATGATTGGTGCAAATGGGGCCGTTGGAGCCTTTCTGAATTTTTTTTTTAATTTTTAACTATTTTAATGAAAAATACGCGTCGAATGACACGTCGATCCTCAAAATCCGACCACAGTATGTACACTGCTTGCAGCGTAATGCTGAAATAAACTGCTTGCAAGTGGTGAATTCTTTCAGCGGCAGATAAATCATTTTATAATCAAAATATAGAAACGTTTGTTTTACGACTTTTTCGAAAAATCGCTAGTTTAGCGGGAAATCGCTAAAAACCGCTAAAATTGACTCCACTTCATCTCATCCATTAACACCTCCGTTTCTCCCTTTATTCGCATGGTGTCAAAGGCAACAAACCGGCAATATCAGGAATGGAGAGATGTGATCCAGCAAAAAAGGTGTTTTTACGTACCCTTTCAAAAAAGTTGCAGCGCACCGCGATTCGCTTTTTTTTCCCATGCTGGTGCATATGCACGGCAACTGAAAAAAAACTGCGTCTCCTCCCTCGACGACAACCTGTACTCTGCACCACATTGCGAACAAATCCTTCTATTTCGAATAACATTATTTGGACACGACATTTTACACAATTTAGCAAGAAATTAATTTTTCGCAAATCCCGTTACAATTAGTGTTGGAAAACATGCCAAAAATTGGCATGCGTGAGAAAAAACAATGTTAGTAAACGGTTGAATAATCGAAAAGCACCCATGAAAAACAAAAAGCAACCATGCAAAACCCAAAGCAGCCATGATAAACAACAAAAACAACAGTGAAAAAAAGTAAATTTTTATTTAAATTTGAAAGTCCAATAAAAAACAAGTGGCAAAGGCTATAGTCGAGCTCACGACTATAGGACACCCGTTACTTACATAAATAAATTAAAATTTTTTATTGTATGCTTTTAGGCACTTTAATTGCTTAAAAGCTTTAATCAGCCAGTACCACCTTTCTATTTGTCCGATCTTTTTGGGATTTAGTAGGATGATAGGTAATAACAGTAGCTAACGTTCACCGTTTAAAAAAACCTAATATCTTGAAAACTTTGCGTGTGGTGGATTTTCGCGATTTACGGAGGGGGATAGGGGCGTGCAAAATTTTGAAACAAACTTGACCTGCTTGGGGTTTATAGAAATCTGTGTGCCAAATTTGGTTGCTCTATCTCTTATAGTCTCTGAGATCTAGGCGCTCACACAGACGGACAGACGGACGGACGGACAGACGGACATGGCTGTATATATATATACTTTGTTACGAAATGATTATTATTTCGTACATTTAAGCACACACACAAAACAAAACAAATAAAAATGCGCAATGTCGATTTGCATCTGACAAGCACAGCTGTTTTTCGTGAGGAGCACAACATTGGGAGGAGCAGAGCTGTTAATGTTGTTCCCAGGGCTGAGGGCGGTTTGCTGCAGGGAAATATCTCTTTCTCAGTATTTTTTGGTTTTCTCCTGTTTTCCTTTGAATTGAAGAATTTTGCGAGGAAGAAGAAGCGGTTTTTTTCCAAAAAAACGTGGATGTGCTAGAAATAAATAAAAGCAACAGAAGACCTATTTTTTTTGTGGACAATTTGGAGGGAAGGCCCAAACCAGTTTGAATTGAAACTCACCGCAGTTGGGTCAGTATTTTTGTCTATTTAAATTAGTGGTAATTTGTGCGTGGGGAGTAAACGAATACTGTTTTTGTTTTATAGCAGCAAGCAGCAGGCAGCAGACGGCAGCAACCAACTGCCGGCAGAGCACAATTGGGCAAGCAATTACGCAGGAGGGCGCCACCAGAGGAGCGATTGGCCTCCGCCTCTGGGTGGCCACCAGGTTTTTATAGCGTTTTTCATTCATTCATTTAACATTGAAGTCAGAAGAAGAAGCATATATAAAACACCCCTGCAGTACGCTTGCTGTGGCGTTTTGGCACCAAAGAACAGAAACTTCACTAAAGCATAAAATGAAAACCAAATAATGTAATAACAACACAAACACACATACTATAAATAAGCGACAGCATATTTATTATATACTTGCTGCAATATCGATACGCTTATTTAACGACAATTTCCTGCATACACCAACATCCACGTCTCCAACACGAATCGTCTTCTAACTATGCCATTTTGATGGAACATTAATTATTTATCATCCAATTAATTTATTATTTCATAATTTATATATTTATTGTTTTCATATTTATTTACTTATTTGTTTATTTAACTATTTATTTATTATTTGTTTAATCTATTATTATTAATTTTCTTATTCGTTAACTTATTAATTTATTGTCAGCAGCCCCTGGGTCCCTTATAGCTTCTCTGACTGCTCGAGCGTTAGGTGGTGTTTAGGGTGTCACAGGCAGGTCGCATTTAAATTCCAAATGAACTGAAATAATAGAAATAGAAAGCGAAATGTTAAGATTAATTAAATAAATGTTTTGTGATAAGTTATAATGCAAAAAGTGGTGTAAATACCTTAATGTGGGGTGAAATGGGCTGACGCACGGCTGGAGTGGCCGGAGTAGGGAGTTGATCTCATTTCATCAGGATCAACTAATGGTAGGGTGGGCGACGCAGGTACTGGCAGTTTGTCAGTGCCATAATTTCCCTTCTTTTCAAACAGGAACGCCAGAACAGATGACCGATGGAATTCAGAAAATAAATAAATTGATGTTACCCGACTATCCGTCTATCGAGGGTCTTATCCATCCCTGGAAATGCCGTGAGCTAGCTGGCAATCGATATTCGGATGCGATAAACTGTCGGCAAGTAACACATGGCGCCCAACGTGGGGCCCGAACCCACGACCCTGAGATTACGAGTCTCATGCCTATTGATTGAGTTAGCCGGGCAAAATACTAATTCTTGTTCCATTCCAGATCTCGCATCCATCGTTTGCATCACGACGAGCCATGCGGCAACAGGAACTTTTCGGAACGGGGATTCTCTCCTGATTTCCACCGCCAGCGCGCGGCCGGTATAGCGCTTTAATGACTGCATCAATCTCTGATTCTCCAACAGGCTGCGGATCATCAGCATCCTTGACCAGCCGTCGCTGGAGCCTGATGCGGTGCTGTTCATGAAGGCGACATCGCAAGCTCTGCAAACTTATCAATTTCCTGATCCTCCTGTGCAGTCCAAATCCGATCTTGGGTCCGTCGTCTATGAGCATCTGGAGATCATGAACTCCTTTGACACCAGGCAATTGAAAATCCTTCTTCTCTGGGACTTTCAACGGATTCGGCCATGATTCCAAATTCTCTGATGCACTTGGTCCTGGAAAGTCATCCATGGGTCGCCTCTGCACATCCACGTTCTGTGGAGTTGGTTCCTCCGTTTGCGCTCCCTGCAGTGACTTTAGAGCCTCGCTGTGCCTCTCATTGACGAGGGACTCTGCTGTTCCTCTGGCCACGAGAGCCGTACGAAGTTCCATGAGCGGACGGAGCTGCTGCTGCTCTGCTGGTACGGGATCCACGGAATAGGTGTTTCGGACCGATTCCCGGATCTGCGTCATGAAACTCAACATTTCCTGCCGGATCATGGCCTTATATTCGGCGAGCTGCGTGTCCATTGCCGCCATGTAAGTTTGCTGGGCCTGGAACAGCGCGATGTTGATCGCCGACCTGAGCTCGCTAGGGATCCGATCCCCTTCTGCACCTCCACTTCGGAAAAAATCCATAATGCTCTAATCTTTCAGTAAATCAATCTCCTATATGTTTATCAATATATATTAATATTTTAACTTTTCGGAACGGGGATTCTCTCCTGATTTCCACCGCCAGCGCGCGGCCGGTATAGCGCTTTAATGACTGCATCAATCTCTGATTCTCCAACAGGCTGCGGATCATCAGCATCCTTGACCAGCCGTCGCTGGAGCCTGATGCGGTGCTGTTCATGAAGGCGACATCGCAAGCTCTGCAAACTTATCAATTTCCTGATCCTCCTGTGCAGTCCAAATCCGATCTTGGGTCCGTCGTCTATGAGCATCTGGAGATCATGAACTCCTTTGACACCAGGCAATTGAAAATCCTTCTTCTCTGGGACTTTCAACGGATTCGGCCATGATTCCAAATTCTCTGATGCACTTGGTCCTGGAAAGTCATCCATGGGTCGCCTCTGCACATCCACGTTCTGTGGAGTTGGTTCCTCCGTTTGCGCTCCCTGCAGTGACTTTAGAGCCTCGCTGTGCCTCTCATTGACGAGGGACTCTGCTGTTCCTCTGGCCACGAGAGCCGTACGAAGTTCCATGAGCGGACGGAGCTGCTGCTGCTCTGCTGGTACGGGATCCACGGAATAGGTGTTTCGGACCGATTCCCGGATCTGCGTCATGAAACTCAACATTTCCTGCCGGATCATGGCCTTATATTCGGCGAGCTGCGTGTCCATTGCCGCCATGTAAGTTTGCTGGGCCTGGAACAGCGCGATGTTGATCGCCGACCTGAGCTCGCTAGGGATCCGATCCCCTTCTGCACCTCCACTTCGGAAAAAATCCATAATGCTCTAATCTTTCAGTAAATCAATCTCCTATATGTTTATCAATATATATTAATATTTTAAATACTTCTAATACATAATAATTGACAAAAAAAACACGCTATTTTATTCCTAATTTCATATATTATCCTATATACTAATCTATATAAATAAATATGAAAATAATCCTAAAATAAGTCTAACAATTATTTAATAGCAAAAAAAACAAAACAAATGCCCTTTGGAAAAACGATTATTTTTACAATAACCGGTAGGTCATTTAAATTGCCTCAACTGTTAAATAACACAAAAAAAACATCGAACACCAACTATCGAATAAAACTTTCACATCAAAAATGGGTGAGATAAATATGGGCAGGTGTGGGATCCGTCGGTAACTATCGTATCTCCTTCCTGCCAGCAGGAAGCGATACTAAACACTGACAAGACTGGACAACAACGAACTGGTAAAAAAGACACCAAGACGCGGACCACAGTCATGGTTATGCATAATACTTTCTACTTGATTTTTATACCCGTTACTTATTAAAAATAAGTAAAAGGGGATATTGTATTCGTTGCAATGTATGTAACAGGGAGAAGGAAGCATCTCCGACCCTATAAAGTATATATATTCTTGATCAGCATCAACAGCCGAGTCGATATAGCCATGTCCGTCTGTCCGTCCGTCCGTCCGTCCGTCTGTCCGTCCGTCCGTCCGTCTGTCCGTCTGTCCGTCCGTGTGAGCGCCTAGATCTCAGAGACTATAAGAGCTAGAGCAACCAAATATGGCACACAGATTTCTATGAACCCCACGCAGGTCAAGTTTGTTTCAAAATTTTGCCACGCCCCTTTCCGCCTCCGTAAATCGCGAAAATCCACCACACGCACAGTTTTCAAGATATTATGTTTTTTTAAACGGTGAACGTTAGCTACTGTTATTACCTATCATCCTACTAAATCCCAAAAAGATCGGACAAACAGAAAGGTGGTACTGGCTGATTAAAGCTTTTAAGCAATTAAAATGCCTAAAAGCATGCAATAAAAAAATTTAAATTTGTTTATGTAAGTAACGGGTATCCTATAGTCGGGAGCTCGACTATAGCCTTTCCCACTTGTTTTTATTTAAGAAGACAAGATCATGGACTTCATCAGGCCTAGGAACGGCAACGCGGCTTTGGATAAGATAATTCCATTCCGGGACCAGCCCCTAGACCTGACTACTCATTATCGCCATCTTTACCCAAACACTACACCAGACAGACCAACCGTAGCAGCGATAGGCGAGGCTTAAAGGTCCTCCCTACGGTCCAATCAAAGCTGGTTGCCCGATGCGCGCTGGGCAAAGATGACGATATTTTCTATTGCAATTAAAAATTAACAAATTCAGCCGCCTGCTTTAGGCGGAATCCTACTCCTCGCATTATTTTCCATTGGGCGCCACTTGTTACGATCCGACTTGACTATCGCAACCAGATATCGATTTGCCGGCTAGCCATCGGCACTACTCAGGGATGAGTAAGAGGTCTTACTATAACAACTTTATAGGGTCGGAGATGCTTCCTTCTCCCTGTTACATACATTGCAACGAATACAATATCCCCTTTCACTTATTTTTAATAGGTAACGGGTATAATTAATTTTGAAATTTTTAGAGGCCTTCCGAAAATGAAATGAAAAGTCAGTTTGTCTGTTTGTTTGTTTGGATCAAATCGTTGATTTAGCTTAAAAGTTTGAATGAGGACTTGTTCCCGTTCAAAAATCTAGAAACGTTTGTTCTACGACTTTTTCAAAAATTCGCTAGTTTAGCGGGAAATCGCTAAAAACCATTGCATCCAAACGATACGAGCTACAGATATGTTCTATATGTCGTTGGAAAGGTGTTTTGAAGGGCTTTTAGGCATACCTTCAAAGTTTTTTTAAGTAAAAAGGTAAACAGCTACAGGTGAAATAAGATATTTTTTGCTGCATTTTGACAATTTAAGAAAAATCTACACATCAAATAACTTTTAAATATATTATATGTTGTAGACAATTCAATTCCGCGTTTTTGGACATACAACACATATCTGTCAAAATTCGTTTGGGCAAGATATTACCTATCAACTGAATATACCTCTTATCTTTACACTACTGCATGTACATGTGCAGTAAGTATGTAAACTGCTTGCAAGTGGTGCTTGCAACCAGTGCTTAAAGTAACCAGTGCTGCCAGAAAGTTTAGTTTTGTTATGTGACAACGCGACATTATTTTATTCAAATGAGTTAAGCATTAGAGTCTCTCTGTAAATTTATTTTATTTATTCTTCTTTACTATATAATTAATTAATTGCTTAACATTGCATACAGGAAATTGATCTTTTAACTTGTGCATTGCTTGTGTACCCAATGCTGCCAGACAGATCATTTTCGTTTAATAAGAATTCGGGCTATCATTTATTCAAATGAATTAAAATATTCGAGTTTTCCTGCAACGCATTCTAATTGTATGTGTTTTTATTCAGTTATTAAATTGTTTTATTTTAAATTAAAAATTGATAACAAGAATTTACGACAAATATATTTACATATTTATATGTCTGCATTATCGATATCGATATGCATAAGTGCTGCCAATTTGTCCTTTTTGCAGACAGATCAGTCTGTTTTGAAACTGAAATTTCCGGAAAAATTTTAAAACATCCACTATACGGAAAAAAGATTTATTTTATTTTATTTTATCCTTTTATTCATTCTGTTTTAATTGTTAAGACGCTCATACAATTTATCAATTACAACTATGTGGCGTCGTTTTCATATTGTTTTTCCAAATCAGCCAATTTGTCCTTTTTGCAGACACATTTGCCCTTTTAAAAAAAAGCGATTTCTGGAAAAATTTCTATACGTCCCCTATCTGGAAATAATGCCTTTTTTAATATATTTTACTTTATCCTTTATTCATTCTTTTGTATAGTTCTTAGTCGCTCATAGAAATAATCAAATTCAACTATGTGTCATCTAATTTATTAATAATAATAACTTTGAAATTTACGAAAACAAATTGATGCATTTCCTGTGGAAAGAACTAATACTTTCAATAGTGGTGTTATTTTTAAAGCTATGATATTATTATATTTATTATTATTATATGTGTTAATAAGAAAACATTGTTTGTCCAGATTTTTCGTCTTTTAAAAAAATATCCGTCCGTTTTCTGTCTTCTTTTTTTTTTTGGGTTAAACCGGCCTTTTTTTGTGTAGAGGCGTTGGTAGCACTGATATGCGTGCTAAATACGAAATCTAAAGTTATGAAATAGTTTTTAATTCAATAAAATATTATAAATTAACTTAACAGCTAAAAGGACATTGAATACAAATAAAATAAAATAACTAAAGTGTCCGTCTACGAGCAGTGGAGATTCTATGAATATCGATAGATGATCCTATTCAATACTGCTTTCGATAGTCGTTCCTGTTAGTTTCCTGTCGTTTTCCTGTTAGCCATCCCGAACTATAGTGATCGTTAATCACTATAAAAACGTATCAGCACCCACGAGGACGTTTCTACGTAAGTATTTTTTTAGAATCTTTTAATTAAAAGTTAAAAACAAAAGAATTATTTACTGAAAACGTTTCTATTTTTATTTCAGAAGTGGGCTCCACAGCAAACATGGAATGGCCGTGGGCGTGGCCGTGGACACGGGCGCGGCTTCGGCGGATGGCGCCAGTATGGGCCGCCACCGCCATTTACCGGCTGTGCGTGCCCTTGCCATCGAGAGTGTGGCAAGTGCTGTGTGGGGTGGGAGGCCGCTCCATCATCCGCAAACACCGCAGCGGCTCCTCAAGCAGCGGCTCCTCAACCAGCGGCTCCTCAAGCAGCGGCCCCACCAGCAGTGGGCCCACCTGGATGGGTCCGAATTGAAGATTTGAGACCAGCCCAGGCAGCAATCCAGCGGGGCTAGATTCAGCTGGACGCCGATGGCAATGTGCCACCGGCACAACCACGTCCGGTTGCCCAAACGGTGGCCCAGTGGGTCCAATTGGACGCCGATGAAAATGTGCCACCGGCACAACCCCGCCTATGACTGCCCATTACAAAAAATGGACGCCAATAAAAATAAAATCCAATTAAATTAAAACATTTTTTTTATTTATATATGTGTTAGGTTTTATTTTCAGCGTGTATGTTCATATGTAGCTATGTATGTTAGCGGCCGTCGGTGATGCGTGACGTCACATTCTGAGAATTTTGTGTGTGCGCGCTTTTTTTTAAGCGATAATTAAACGGGACTTTCTTATATGCTGCCATTTTAATTTGCGATGGACTATCGAAAAGGAAAAAAGTACAATTGATTTGTGTTTGACGAACATATTCGATGAACAAGTTCACCTGTGGATACTGTGCTTTAAGCTTAGTACTCAAGCGAGATAAATTTTACGCGGCGTAAAGTGCTCAATATTTTGCTGTCGACTCAGTGTTGCCAATGCAATGGTTTATTTTAAATATGAACATGCAAAACTAATTTGAATAAAAAGAGGAGAGAATAGGCAATGAAAATGTAAATTAAAGTTAATAGAGGAGAAATATGAGATGGCACACAAGCACAGCGCGTATTGGGTGCACTCATCGCTTTTGAACTTCTTACGTGGTTTCTCCCTCTATATTAAAGCATAGTACTCAAACTCAAAAAAAGGCCTGGCGTAAGCCCAAACTCCATATAAAAAAAATGCTGGCGTAAGGGGAAGAAGAAGAACTTGACATTTAGCTACGCTCGGGTGTCCTCAGACTCAATAAAATAACAGAGCTGTTAAGTAAAGTAACAGAATGGGCAGCACTGTTTGTGACAGTTGACTGGCCCAGCGAAACATCGAACTGTTTAGAGTTTCGCTGGGTATACTGGAGATAAATGTCTGGCATACAAGTGAAAACGATAAAGAGTATTTGAATATGGTCAATAACGACGACAATATTGGTAGATTATAAGCAAGAACGAAAGCTTAAATTGTTTTGATAGACGTAAATTAGATAATTTTGTATTTTTTCATTAATATAGAGGGAGAAACCACGTAAGCAGTTCAAAAGCGATGGGTGCACCCAATAAGCGCTGTGCTTGTGTGTCATCTCATTTTTCTCCTCTATTAACTTTAATTTACATTTTCAATGCCTATTCTCTCCTCTTTTTATCCAAATTAGTTTTGCATGTTCATATTTAAAATAAACCGCTGTAAACGCATAGAGTTACCACTCAACTATTTGTTATTTTTCCGTGTTGCATTGGCAACCCTGGGTCGACAGCTAAATATTGAGCACTTTACGCCGCGTAAAATTTATCTAGCTTGAGTACTAAGCTTAATGAAAAAATACAAAATTATCTAATTTATTTCTATAAACACAATTTTAGCTTTCGGTCTTGCTTATAATCTACCAATATTGTCGTCGTTATAGAACAAATTCAAATACTCTTCATCGTTTTCACTTGTGTGCCAGACATTTAGCTCCTATATACCCAGCGAAACTCTAAACAGTTCGATGTTTCTCTGGGCCTGTCAGCTGTATCAAACAGTGCTGCCCATTCCGTTCCTTTACTTAACAGCTCTGTTATTTTCTTGAGTCTGAGGACACCCGAGCGTAGCTAAATGTCAAGTTCTTCTTCTTCCCCTTACGCCAGCATTTTTTTATATGGAGTTTGGGCTTACGCCAGGCCTTTTTTTGAGTTTGAATACTATGCTTTAAAAAGAAATAAAAAAATTAAAAAAAATTTTTTAACATAATCAATGTTAGTCTTAAAATTATACTTGCAATCACTGCGGACGGCAGTCCGCGCTAGTGACGAAAGCAGCACGAAGGGTGCGAAGGCGACTAGCATATATACACAGGAAGAATGGAAAATTTGCTATGACTGTCCGATCAGGTCGAGTTATATACCGATCGAAAGGTATCAATTTAACTTACAAATGTGCATACTAAGACTTTTGAATACTAAATTGGTTCGTGAGATAAAAAGGTGTAAGGGGGAGGGGCAAAATTTAAATGATTGGTGCAAATGGGGCCGTTGGAGCCTTTCTGAATTTTTTTTTAATTTTTAACTATTCTAATGAAAAATACGCGTCGAATGACACGTCGATCCTCAAAATCCGACCACTGGCTCAAAAGATAATTAATTTTGAAATTTTTAGCGGCCTTCCGAAAATGAGATGAAAAGTCAGTATGTCTGTTTGTTTGTTTGGTGGCCAGCGCATGGGAACGTTGCTGACGATATTCGTCGCTGACGCGCAACTATGTCGCAACGGCATGCAGAGCGATTGCAAAGATGCACCGAAATTATATAGGGCATGATCAACGGGCATTGAACTGAACTGTGAACCGGATGTGTTAACTTATATACACTCCGTTTCACTTAGATAGCACACATGGCAAGTTGCATTTCATTTCAGAATAGTTTTTAAACAAATGATGGTAAAGTTTATTTCATAGCATTAATTCATAGTTAAAGTATTAAGTTTTTATTACTAATAAGCGAAACCAAAATGTTTTCAAGTTACAGGGCTTATAAACTAAACAACCAATAATAAGTGCGTATATAATGTTTCATTTGAATAGCCCACTTTGTTTTAAACTTTATTAAATACTAGGGGGCTCCGCCCCCTGCTCGCTTCGCTTGCAACATTGTCTTTGGTTGTCCGGTTTAACAAATTTATCTTTATATACGAGGGTGGGCTGATAAATAGTCGGCCTACCAAAGAAAACACGGTTTTTTTTTATTTTTCTTTTTTATTTTTCAACATAATCTCCTTTTAGACGTATGCACTTAGTCCAACGGTCCTCCAATTTTTTTATACCTTCCATAAAATATGACTGGTCCAGGTCCTCAAAATAGGCGTTTGTTTCACAGATCACCTGTTCATTCGACTGAAAAATCTTTCCACCAAGCCATTTCTTTAAGTTTGGAAATAGATAATAGTCACATGGTGCTAAATCTGGAGAATAGGGGGGATGTGAAAGAATTTCATAGTGTAGTTCACACAATTTCATCATGGCAACAACGCTCTTGTGAGCCGGAGCGTTGTCCTGGTGAAACAGAACTTTTTTCTTCGCCATGTGCGATCTTTTTTTCTTTAGTTCTGAATCGAACTGTCCCAAAAGGTTAGAATAGTATTCTCCATTAATTGTTCTGCCTTTTTCTAGATAATCCACATGAATTACGCCTCGGGCATCCCAGAAAACCGTTGCCATTACCTTGTTGGCCGACAAACCAATCTTTGCCTTTTTCGGCGCCGTTTCTCCGGTTGAAATCCACTGCTTTGACTGTTCCTTGCTTTCTGGTGTATGGTGATGTATCCAAGTTTCGTCGACAGTCACAAAACGACGCAAAAATGCATTCTTATTTGCGTTTAACAATGCCAAACTCTCCTTCGCAATGACCAAGCGGTTGCGTTTGTGTTCCGCTGAGAGCAATCGCGGCACCCACCTTGACGAAAGCTTACTCATATTTAAATATTCGTGTAAGACGTTTCCAACACGTTCACGAGAAATGTTTAGGGCCTTAGCAATCTCTCTCAGCTTTATTCGGCGATCATCCAATATCATTCCGTGGACTTTATCTACCATTTCTGGGGTTGTCACCTCTCTGGGACGTCCCGGACGGTCCTCGCCAAAAATGCTTGTCCGCCCGCGCCTATACTCAGCAGTCCAATATTTAATGGTCGAAATCGATGGAGCTGATTCCCCATAAACTTCGATTAACTCATTTTTTATTTCATCGTTGGATTTCTTTTTTAAAAACAGAAATCTAATGACAGCTCGATATTCTATTTTACTCATTTTGGGGACAATGCAAAAGTGACCATGCTAAAACTCCCGCCAAAATTACCAGTGTTGAGAAAACGACTAAAACTTTTTCAGCAATCAGCCGATAGAAAACACTAATCGAATAAAATATTTATGGGTTGTTTAAGATGTTTTTTTTTGGTAAGGCCGATTACTTATCAGCCCTCCCTCGTATACAACTCTTTGTCCTGACTGACTGACTGACTCACTGACTGACTGAGAATCAACGTGCAGCCCAAACGGTAAAAGATAGAGAGCTGAAATTTGCACACAACATAGATGAGATAATTTCATCGTGCAATAAGACGGCGTTTTGCGAAATTCGACCTATAAGTGGGTCAAATCGGGGTCAAAGGTCACGAAATTGCTTAGTATGAAAAACTTTTTTGTTTCTTAAGATATCTCAACCAAACTCAGATATTATATATATGTTTGGTACTGTCTCTTACATTCTGACCAAATTTGGTCAAAGTGGAATGACTATATCTTATAGCTGCCATAGGAACAATCCGATGAAAAACACCTTTAGTATGAAAAACTTTTTTGTTTCTTAAGATATCTCAACCAAACTTGCAGATTGTTTGTTTGATACTGTCTCTAACATACTAACCAAATTTGGTCAAAGTCGGATGACTATATCATATAGCTGTAATAGGAACAATCGGATGCAATCGAAGATATTCTAACAAAATTCCCAGATTAACTCTTCGTGCCAAATTTGGACTAATTTTCTTAATTTAGCTTTTCCCGCCAAATTTAGCTTTTTCCCGCCAAATTTAGCTTTTTACCGCCAAATCACGAAATCCGACTTTTTAGCCAAAGTTCAATTGCAAGGAAAAAAAATTAACGCAGCGGACAGCGGAAGCTAAATATTTCCGGTTTTTTTTAGAAAAAATGCTTTGCTATATAAATTTGTTAAAACGGTCAACTAAATACAATGTTGCGAGCGAAGCGAGCTGGGGGTTGGCGAGCGAAGCGAGCAGGGGGTGGAGCCCCCTAGTATAATATAAAATTTTTTTTTAAGAAAAACGGAAATATCTAGCTTCCGCTGTCCGCTGCCTTAATGTTTTTTCCCTGCAATTGAACTTTGGCTAAAAAGTCGGATTTAGTGATTTGGCGGGAAAAAGCTAAATTTGGCGGGAAAAAGCTAAATTTAGCGAATTATTCCAAATTTGGCAAGAAGAGCTAATCTGAGAGTTTTGTTAAGATATCTCCGATTGCATCCGATTGTTCCTATGTCAGCTATATGATATAGTCATCAGACTTTCACCAAATTTGGTTAGTATGTTAGAGACACTATCAAACAAAAAATCAAAGTTTGGTTGAGATATCTTAAGAAACAAAAAAGTTTTTTCTACTAAAGGTTATTTTGCATCCGATTGTTCATATTACAGCTATATGATATAGTCATCCGACTTTGACCAAATTTGGTCAGTATGTTAGAGAAAGTATCAAACAAACAGTATGTGAGTTTTGTTAAGATATCTTAAGAAACAAAAAAGTTTTTCATAATTAAGGTGTTTTTCATCCGATTGTTCCTATGGCAGCTATAAGATATAGTCATCCTACTTAGACCAAATTTGGTCAGAATGTAAGAGACAGTACCAAACATATAATCTGTGAGATATCTTAAGAAACAAAAAAGTTTTTGATACTAAGCAATTCCGTGACCTTTGACCCCGATTTGACCCACTTATAGGTCGAATTTAGCAAAACGCCGTCTTATTGCACGATGAAATTATCTCATCTATGTTGTGTGAAAATTTCAGCTCTCTATCTCTTACTGTTTGGGCTGCACTTTGATTCTCAGTGAGTCAGTCAATCAGGACAAAGAGTTTTATATATATAGATTATTTTATTCATGTTAAAAAATTTTTGGGCTAACTATATTAATTTTAAATTAATAAATCAGTTTTAATAATGGGTAGAGCCTCCCTTGTTTAAAATAACTTCATATATCCTATTTGGTAACGAATCATAAAGCTTTTTAATATAATCAAGAGAAATTTGTGCCAATTCTTCCTGAATAGCCTTAATTAGCTCGTATTTGTAATACTGGGGGCCAGCCATCCCCAAAATTTCCGATAATGTTAAGGTCCGGCGAGTATGGAGACTAGTTTAAGAGATTGACATTTTTTGACTCGATCCAAGAATTGACAACACGGCCTGCATGAATTGGGGCATTGTCCTGTTGGAAAGTCAACGACAAATTTCAAAAAAGACTTTCTAGTGGAGGAAAAACCTTTTCCTAAGCTCCTTTGTATGATTGCATGCTTTTAGGCACTTTAATTGCATAGAAGCTTTAATCAGCCAGTACCACCTTTCTATTTGTCCGATCTTGTTGGGATTTAGTAGGATGATAAGTAATAACAGTAGCTAACGTTCACCGTTTAAAAAAACCTAATATCTTGAAACTGTGCGTGTGGTTGATTTTCGCGATTTATGGAAGCGGTTAGGGGCGTGGCAAAATTTTGAAATAAACTTGACCTGCGTGGGGTTTATAGAAATCTGTGTGCCAAATTTGGTTGCTCTAGCTCTTATAGTCTCTGAGATCTAGGCGCTCACACAGACGGACAGACGGACGGACGGACAGACGGACATGGCTGTATTGACTCGGCTGTTGATGCTGATCAAGAATATATATACTTTATAGGGTCGGAGATGCTTCCTTCTTCCTGTTACATACATTGCAACGAATACAATATCCCCTTTTACTTATTTTTAATAAGTAACGGGTATAATTAGCAATACTAGCGCCTAGCGCCTCCTCAAACCCCCCTTTTCTTTCCAAGGGTCACCGTTTGCTTCAGTGACAGTGATGGTGACGGTATATCCCGCGTCTTCGTCCGCGACCCTGAAACGGCTGCGCCGGTTCCGATTTCTTAGCCGGCTAACTTCGATCTACAGCATGGCGATCCCGGGAGCGGTGAGAATGGTCCCGGCGGGGCAACTCTCCATCCCCTTGGGATCAGTGGGTCCAGCGTGGCAGTAGGGTCTGCCATTTCCCCAAATATGGAATCGAGGTCGGGATCCCACCCCTCCAGCATGTCCTCCATGTCACGTATCAGCTCGCTTTCCGTCGGCGATAGAGCACTGGGTGCCTCTCGATCGGAGGGTGGGCTCACTCCGACGCTCGACATCTGCCTCTTCCGGAGGTAGCTGGTACTCCTCCACCATCATCCGGTGCGCTAGCACAGGCGATGCGTCCGTCTCCGGGGGAACCTCCTCAGCCTCTTCCGCGACCCACCGGACTCCCTTGCACACCGAGCCCCTCCGAGACTGTGCAGGCGTTTCCGCCGCGTGGGCATTGTTGACAACATCCGGCTTTAACCGGATGCTGATGCACGGTAACTTGCTCCCGAAATCCACTTCCAGCTCACTCGTGGGCAGCTGTTCCCAAAATGAGTTGCATCCTTCCGGGCGATACGCCCCCGGGTTAGATCCACTTGCGGACTTCCTTGCGCTGGTTGGGACGTCTTCAGGTCCTCTGATGTCCGCGAGGGGTCCGCATGACCCACACGCGGGCCTTCACAGTTCGTCGAGGGAACGAGTGCTATCTCCACGAGTGGCGAGGGATCCACATGATCCGCACGCGAAGTCTCTTGGCCGAATTCGGCATTTCCCAGGTCCTCAGACATCCACGAGGGGTCCGCGTCACACACACAACCACTGGGCGGGTTGGAGTTCCTTCAGATCCTCCGACACCCACGAGAAGACCATGTGACCTCGGGGAAAGCGAGGTCTCTTCCACAAGCAGCGAGGGGTCCGCATGACCCACCCGCGGGCTCCCCGAGGACATGAAGTTTTGATCATAAGTCATGAAGGGGGCTACGATCAAATTAAACAAAAACATTTTTTTACAAAACTAATGTTGTTGTGTCAATTTATTCATATTGAGGCCAAATTATGATCTAACAGACATTGCGCATGAAAATCGGTTGAACTTCTACAAAGTTATTTGAGTTTTTACCTTTCGTACTTTTTGATCATAAGTCATGAAAGTACGATGAAATTTTTCAAATACAATTTTTTTACAAAACTAATATTGTTGAGACAATATATTCATATTGAGGCCAAATTATGATCTAAAAGACATTCCGCATGTAAATCGCTTGAGTTTCTGAAAACTTATGGCAGTTTTAAAATTTCGTACTTTTTGATCATAAGTCATGAAAGTACGATGAAATTTTTCAAATAAAATTTTTTTACAAAACTAATATTGTTAACTCAATTTATTTATATTGAGGCCAAATTATGACCAAAAAGACATTCCGCATGTAAATCGGTTGAGTTTCTGAAAACTCATGCGAGTTTTCAAATTTCGTACTTTTTGATCATAAGTCATGAAGGGGGGAACTATGAAATTTTTCAAATAACATTTTTTTACAAAACTAATATTTTTGAGTCAATTTATTCATATTAAGGCCAAATTATGACCAAAAAGACATTCCGCATATAAATCGGTTGAACTTCTGCAAACTTATGCGAGTTTTCAAATTTCGTACTTTTTGAACATAAGTCATGAAGGGGGAACGATCAAATTTTTCAAAAACATTTTTTTTTACAAAACTAATTTTGTTGAGTAAACCTATTCATATTGAGGACAAATTATGATCTAACAGACATTCCGCATGTAAATCGGTTGAACTTCTGCAAACTTATGCGAGTTTTCAAATTTCGTACTTTTTGAACATAAGTCATGAAGGGGGAACGATCAAATTTTTCAAAAACATTTTTTTTACAAAACTAATATTGTTGAGTCAATTTATTTATATTGAGGCCAAATTATGATCTAACAGACATTCCGCATGTAAATCGGTTGAGTTTGTGAAAACTTATGCGAGTTTTCAAATTTCGTACTTTTTGATCATAAGCCATGAAGGGGGGTTCGATGAAATTTTTCAAAAACTATTTTTTTACAAAACTAATATTGTTGAGTCAATTTATTAATATTGACGCAAAATTATGAACAAAAAGACATTCCGCATGTTAATCGTTTCTGCGAACTTATGGGGGTTTTCAAATTTCGTAGTTTTTGATCATAAGCCATGAAGGTGGGTTCGATGAAATTCTTCAAAAACTCTTTTTTTACAAAACTAATATTGTTGAGTCAATTTATTAATATTGGGGCCAAATTATGATCAAAAAGACATTCCGCATGTAAATCGGTTGAGCTTCTGCGAACTTATGGGAGTTTTCAAATTTCGTAGTTTTTGATCATAAGTCATGAAGGGGGGACGATCAAATTTTTCAAAAACATTTTTTTACAAAACTAATATTGTTGACTCAATTTATTTATATTGAGGCCAAATTATGATCTAACAGACATTCCGCATGTAAATCGGTTGAGTTTGTGAAAACTTATGCGAGTTTTCAAATTTCGTACTTTTTGATCATAAGCTATGAAGGGGGGTTCGATGAAATTTTTCAAAAACTATTTTTTTACAAAACTAATATTGTTGAGTCAATTTATTAATATTGACGCAAAATTATGAACAAAAAGACATTCCGCATGTTAATCGTTTCTGCGAACTTATGGGGGTTTTCAAATTTCGTAGTTTTTGATCATAAGCCGTGAAGGGGGGTTCGATGAAATTTTTCAAAAACACTTTTTTTACAAAACTAATATTGTTGAGTCAATTTATTAATATTGGGGCCAAATTATGATCAAAAAGACATTCCGCATGTAAATCGGTTGAGTTTCTGCGAACTTATGGGGGTTTTCAAATTTCGTAGTTTTTGATCATAAGCCATGAAGGGGGGTTCGATGAAATTTTTCAAAAACACTTTTTTTTACAAAACTAATATTTTTGAGTCAATTTATTAATATTGGGGCCAAATTATGATCAAAAAGACATTCCGCATGTAAATCGGTTGAGTTTCTGCGAACTTATGGGGGTTTTCAAATTTCGTAGTTTTTGATCATAAGCCATGAAGGGGGGTTCGATGAAATTTTTCAAAAACACTTTTTTTACAAAACTAATTGTTTAGGTGCATTTAAATTACACATATCTAAATTATAAACAAAAACAGAACAGCTATGTAACACAATTTATAAAACTATGTCAACACTTCACACACAAAATATCGCTGACAGCATAACTGACCACACATAATATCGCTGACTGCACAACACACAATGTGTGCCGTAACAGCAGCAATAAGCCAACCCGGTAGTTGCAAAGTAAGCTACCCTACATTATACGCAACTGCTGAGTACACAATAACCTAATTTTAATTGACACCACACACCTGTTAACTAAGCTATTTTTACCTATAAATATTGTGATTTTTGGATTAATAAAATCAGTGTGTTTTTAGTACAAACTACAAGAACCATTCACTCATTTCAACGATCGCACCCAGCTTTGCGCATCAAGGAATTCCCTCTCCGAAGTCCACCTGGTTACAAGTGCCAGTTGCGACGCCCTTTTAGTAGTCAGTTTATGTGCTGACTGCTTTCAAACCTTTACACAAACATTTTTGGTGACCCCGACACTGGAAATCCGCGTTGTCCACTAGGCGACACAAGGATAACCTCCAGAACACAATCCTTACTTGAATTGTCAACAAGGCGACATTCAAAGGATACCTGCAACCTGCCCATCTGAAGTTGTCAACAAGGCGACAGAACAGGAGCATAAAGATTCAGCAAAAAGACTGCAAATGTTGAGGACGGACAGCGTCAGCAACCAAGCTTGGAACTCAAGACTACAAAAGTCGAGGACGGACAGCGTCAGCAACCAAGCGTGGAACCAAAAGTCATCGCGTTATGCAGACGGCAAAAGGCAATGATTGCATCACTATATCGCACATTGCAACAGCCTATGGAGCATACCGCAATGGATCTAACAAGGAATCTATGGTCCCAAATTCAGGAGGTCCACTTTCAACTTTATGAAGAAGTTGAAGTCCCGGAAGACAATGGATATGATACAAAGAAGTATCTACAAGCAGAACGGGATGTGCAAAGGGCGCTAGCGGCGAAAGGCCCTACAGAGTGCACCATTGACAGAAATTTACCTCGAATAACTATTCCCAAATTCGATGGTGATATATTGAAATGGACACAATTCTTCGATATGTTTGTGTCCATGGTTCACGAAACCAATATGCCCATTATTCGAAAAATGTGGTATCTAAAAACCAGCGTGGTCGGCGAGGCAGAAAGAATGATACGCCAAATCGACCTAAAAGAAGACAACTATCTTCACGCATGGAACATCTTGGTGGACACCTATGACAATCCAAGAGACATTGCAACAACGGTATTAAACCGATTTTTGACTCAACAGGCGATCAACGACAATGTTAAATCGCTCAAGGAACTATAGTTCCTATAGGAAATAATAGTCACTATAGAGTCTCTTGCATCTCTCAAGGGACTCGGCTTAGACATTTCGACGTGGGATCCGATACTGATAGAGGTTCTACGAAACAAGCTGGACAGCACAAATAGGACGCTGTACGAGCAATCAATAAGCGACTCGAAGCAAATTCAAAAACTTGACACCATGCTTCAGTTTCTTGAACAAAGAGTCCGTGTTTTAGCCACCGGGAGCAAAACACAGAACCAAGCCAAACGGGATTCGAAGGGAGCAACCTGTGCCTCTTCATCAACTTCAAGGAAGGATTGTCCATACTGCAAGAAACCAAATCATACGATGTTTCGTTGTGACGACTTCCGCTCAAAATCAGTCGCTGAGAGATTGAATTGGGTTCAACGCCAAAGGCTATGCGTCAACTGCTTCAAAGCAGATCATATGGCCAAGGCGTGCCAAAGCAAATATAAATGCTTCAAGTGCGACAAAAAGCACAACACGCTGCTGCATCTGGAGACGACTTCAGTGGAACCACATAATCCGGTTGTGGCATCGGCAAGCAGCAAAACTATAAATCTACTTGCAACAGCAAAGGTTTTAGTCCAAGGAAATAATGGACAACAAGCCACGTTTAAGGCACTGCTAGATTCTGGATCACAAATTAACGTGATATCAGAGCGTCTTGCATCATCACTGTCCCTAAAACGCCATGATACCGCACTACGAATTGAAGGTATCGGTGGACAACCGAGAACCAGTAGGGCTCGGGTAAATGTGTTAGTGAAGTCACTACACAGTAATTTTACAGTGCGGATCGAAGCATTCATTCTACCGCACATTATCACGGATCAGCCATCCCAAAACATTAATGAAGAAAACTGGAATATTCCGGCAAATCGTCCGTTGGCGGATCCCCAATTTAACAAACCAGGAAAAATTGACATGCTGATCGGTGCTGAGCATTATTATGCACTATTGCTCCCACAACAGCAAAAACTCACGCCCTCTGGTCCAATCATGCAACAAACCAGGTTGGGGTGGGTTGTGGCTGGAAAAATAAAAGAAGCAAACATGTCACCAGCCATATGTGCAGCTACTACAGGAGAAGAAACTAATGCCATATTGGAACGATTCTGGAGCTTAGACAACTTTGAAACGTCGGAAAAACATCATACGCCAATTGAGAAGGCATGCGAAAAACACTTCATCGACAACTTAAAAATCGCTGCTGATGGGCGATTCATTGTCAAATTGCCGTTTTCTGAACATCCTTCAGCCCTGGGGCCCTCGTTGGAGACTGCAGAAAGAAGGTTCTTGTCGTTAGAAAAAAGGACCAAGGCAGAGATTTGGAAAGGATATGTGGACTTCATGGCCGAATATGAACAATTAGGTCACATGAAAATTGTCCCACGCAACCTACTTCCATCAAGCAACTACTTCATCCCTCATCATTGTGTGCTGAAACCTGATAGCAGCACTACAAAGCTAAGAGTGGTTTTCGATGCATCTTGCAAGACGTCGACAGGAAAATCACTTAACGACATACTGCAAGTAGGACCCACTGTGCAGAGCGACCTAATGTCAATTTTATTAAGATTTAGAACACATAAATATGTGTTCACTGCAGACATCGAGAAAATGTACCGTCAGATTTGGATCAATCCTGAGAACCAGTTCCACCAGATGATTGTTTGGAGAAACAATCCCAATGAGGAGTTAAGGTACTACAGACTAAAGACAGTTACCTATGGCACGGCGTCGGCTCCATTCCTAGCAACCAAGTGTCTAAATCACTTGGGCACAACACACATGGACAAATCACCAGTAGGAGCCGCTGCACTAGTGAATGACTTCTATGTTGACGACTGCCTCACAGGAGCAGATTCAGCCCAAGAAGCAATCCAAATTCGGGAGGAGTTACTGAAGATCCTGCGCCCTAATGGATTCAATTTACGAAAATGGTGCTCGAACAACGAGCAACTGTTACAAGGAATACCCAAAGACGACGTAGCAAGCGACGTAAAGTTTGAGGACACATTGGACGGCTACAGGATCAAAACATTGGGCCTTATTTGGATGCCCAAAAGGGACCATCTATGTGGCCGGGCTCAGAGCAGCACAGCTACGAAAATTACTAAACGTATCGTTTGCTCTGAGCTGGCACAAATCTTCGATCCCCTAGGCTTATTCGCCCCAGTCGTTGTGAAGGCCAAGATTTTCATGCAACGTCTCTGGGAAGACAAACTGGAATGGGATGACGAGTTACCTACAGCTCTTCAGAACGAAGGGAAGAACTATCGAGATGATTTACAAAGCCTGAATTCGATGCAAATTCCCCGACATATATACGATGGAAAGGTTCCAGTCACAAAGGAAGTGCATACATTTGTGGATGCATCGGAACGAGCATACGGCGCCGCAATATACGTACGCGCAACGTACAAAAATAAACAAATTTCTGTGCGTCTGCTATGTTCGAAGTCTCGAGTAGCCCCAACGGCAAAGCAGTCACTCCCTCGTCTAGAGCTTTGTGCTGCATTATTGAGTGCTGAACTCGCGGACAGGATTCGACGAGACCTTAACCTAGACTCCAGCACAGTACCAGGATATTTTTGGTCGGATTCTACTGTTGTCCTTTCATGGATCAATGCAGCTGCGTCCACATACCATACATTTGTGGCCAACCGGATAGCGAAGATACAAGCATTGACAAGTCAAAATCAATGGCGCCATGTGTCTTCCACCAACAACGCAGCAGATGTGCTCTCAAGAGGAATACCCGCTCGAAGATTACACGAGCACAACCTATGGCTGTATGGACCACTATTTCTGCATGGCTCTCCAGACCAGTGGACAGCCCCACCTATCATCACCCCAAGCAACTTGGAAAGGAAAACCAAACACATAAGTCTGCCAATGTCTCCGTCCTCAATAGGGGAAGAGCTGTACACCTGTAGACACAGCAATTCATTCTACAAGTTACAACGCATTGTAGCTTACATGTTACGCTTCTGTTACAAAGGGAACAGAGCAGCAACGACCACGTTGTGCACAACAGAACTGGACCAAGCTCGCAACTTGATCTTGCGGACAATACAGCAAGTTGAATTTACCGCTGACCTAAAAATGTTGCAGCGTCACAACACGGTGGACAAAAAGAGTTCCATCTCATCGCTGTCTCCTCTACTAGGTTTAGATGGCCTTATGCGAGTTGGAGGTAGATTGGAGCAAGCCCCGCTCCCATACAATGCAAAGCACCAAATTCTACTGCCTTACAACGATCCAATAGTAAAAATGATATTGCGAGAGCTGCATGAAAACAACATGCATTGCGGTGCCCAAGCATTACGAGCAATGGCAAGACAACAATACTGGATCCTGAACGACAAAACTATGTCAAGGAACATTATTCACAATTGCGTGACATGCAATAAGGCAAGGCCTAAATTAATGAACCAAATCATGGGCAACTTGCCAGCCGATCGAGTAACACCGACACGCCCGTTTCTAACTACAGGCGTAGATTACTGCGGACCAATCTGGATTCATCATAAAATTCGAGGAAAAAGACCAGATAAGGCATACATAGCTGTATTCTGCTGCTTCTCCACAAAGGCAGTACACCTTGAACTAGTCAGTGATCTGACTACAAACGCCTTTTTGGGAGCTTTGAGACGCTTCTTAAGCCGTCGCGGCAAATGTCAAACAATTCATTGTGACAATGCCACCAACTTTATTGGAGCAAACAACCAGCTGAAGGAACTGGAAGGAACAATATTTGGCGAAAAGGCCCAAGAAGAGATCATCAATCACTGCAACAAGAAGCAAGTGGCGTTCAAATTCATTCCGCCACGAGCACCATCGTTTGGAGGGCTATGGGAAGCTGCAGTCAAGTCTGCAAAGCGGCTACTGGTTACGACTACCAACACTGCATCTCTAACATTTGAAGAATTAAACACGGTGATCATCGAAATTGAAGCGATCTTGAATTTACGCCCAATTACACCGATGTCAAATGATCCTACGGACACCACTGCTCTTACTCCAGCACACTTTCTAATTGGGGAAACGCTCACTGCTCCCCCCGATGTCAACGCCGACCGCAATGAGAAATCCTTACTGAAACGTTGGGAACTAGTTTCCAGACTTAAGCAAGGATTCTGGAAGCAATGGTCAGAAGAATATTTGCAAGAGCTGCAAGCCAGACACAAATGGAAAACCGTTAATACCAACATCAAGGAAGGTATGCTTGTCCTAATCAAAGAAGACAACATACCTGTGATGAGCTGGCCAATGGGACGCATTGTAAAAACATATCCAGGACAAGATAACCACGTCCGAGTGGTTGACGTAAAGACTGCCTCAGGCATCTTTAAGCGCCCCATAACCAGGCTTGCGCCAATCTTTCCAGAAGAGATGGCCAAGAAACGACCCATCAATGACGCGGGAGACACAGATGCACCACTCGTCCAACGAAAGCGATTAATGTCGCCAACCATATCCTCGTCCTTGCTGATCCTGCTTCTGATGCTACCTTTGGTGCTGATACAGTCAGTATCAGTAACAAAATTCGACACAAAGCCAGGGATCTATTATGAAAAAATTGGACAAGCAAAAAGAGCAATATCCGACTGGACCATTGTCGTATACTATGAACTGGATCCATACTGGCGAGATATGAAGACATTTTACCAAGGAATAGACGAATTCCAATACCTATGCCCAGAGGTGAACAACAAACAAACATGTGATTTCATATCACAGCACTATCGACACTTATATTATGAACTGCAAATGGCAAACGTATTTATGCAGCACACTCGAACACGTCGATCCTCATTTGATGCAGTATCGCGAATAGTCTATTTGGAGTGTTAGACTCAAACTACGCTAATGAAATGACCAAAGTCATCAAGAAGGTACAAACCAACGAGGAATTCGTACTGAGCCTGCTGAGAAATCAAACATCAGTACTGGACTCAACCATTAACGTTGTCAAAAAGACAAGGGCTACATCGGACAAGCGTCTTCGACTACTTGAGCAACAAGTTGCTGCCATTGCCGAAAGCAGAGGAAAGTACGCTGGAGCACGGCTCACGGAGACGTACCTGGCATTGACAACTCAACTAACACTGCTAGCATCCACGCTTCAGCGCATGCAATTGGAAATAGTGGACGTACTAACTGGAATTCGACACCAGACAATAAGCCCAATATTGATTTCTCCTAATCAACTAAAGGATCAATTGGATCAAATACGGGATCATTTGCCAACAGATCAAATGCTACCTGTGACTTCATCCAACGTAATTCAACTGTACAGAATTATGCGAGCAGAAGGCACAGCCACCGAAACTCATGTAATATTCAGAGTATTATTACCACTAGTGTCAACATCAATATTAGAACTATTTAATATTGTGCCAATTCCGGTGTGGGACTCAACAAGTTGGAGATTGTTTGAGCTCAAAACACCTATAATAGCTGTAAACGACCACAGGGATCAATTCATGGGACTTACACATGATGATCTGCGACGCTGTCTTACACTACCAAATGAAGAATACATATGCTTTGACCATCAAGCTGTGTTTAATGTAAACAACCGATGTGAGTTTCAGCTGTTTAACAACAAGACACCAACAATATGTCAAATAACTCGCAGAACAACCAATATGGTATGGGAAAAAACACACCAACCGAATAACTGGATTTTTGCAACACATTCTACAATGGAACTACAAGCCGTATGCAACGGAACACCATCCACAATACAACTAGAAGACACCGGACTACTTTCGCTATCATCAGGCTGTACTGCTCGCAACGCAGAAATCAGCATCAGTACCTTTGACAACATTATGAGTCAAGCTACGAAAAGTTACGCACGTTTTGGTGACATCATCAAGCCAAACATCACAATTGTACCACCAACAAAATTCAATATCTCGGATTACAAGGTACAAGAAGACAAAGATCTGGACGACTTGCAGCTAAAATTGGCAACACTCAACAAACAAGAGCTGCCCAACCAAATAAGCTCGGTCCAACATCATCATATAGCCGCCTATGCTGCTTTAGTGGTATCTGTTATACTACTATGTGCCTATGCAATGCGGAAGCAACGCCTATGGACTTTGCGATCCACAGCCACAAGGAATAAGGCCGCCAATCCATCTGCTCCATCCGCTCCATCAGCATCCCCAAGACGATTCACAGTGGAGCTAGACGATGGTTGAACACCGTTTCAACGGCCGGGAGAATGTTTAGGTGCATTTAAATTACACATATCTAAATTATAAACAAAAACAGAACAGCTATGTAACACAATTTATAAAACTATGTCAACACTTCACACACAAAATATCGCTGACAGCATAACTGACCACTCATAATATCGCTGACTGCACAACACACAATGTGTGCCGTAACAGCAGCAATAAGCCAACCCGGTAGTTGCAAAGTAAGCTACCCTACATTATACGCAACTGCTGAGTACACAATAACCTAATTTTAATTGACACCACACACCTGTTAACTAAGCTATTTTTACCTATAAATATTGTGATTTTTGGATTAATAAAATCAGTGTGTTTTTAGTACAAACTACAAGAACCATTCACTCATTTCTACGATCGCACCCAGCTTTGCGCATCAAGGAATTCCCTCTCCGAAGTCCACCTGGTTACAAGTGCCAGTTGCGACGCCCTTTTAGTAGTCAGCTTATGTGCTGACTGCTTTCAAGCCTTTACACAAACACTAATATTGTTGAGTCAACTTATTCATATTGAGGCCAAATCATGATCTAACAGACATTCCGCATGTAAATCGGTTGAACTTCTACAAAGTTATTTGAGTTTTTCAATTTCGTACTTTTTGATCATACGTCATGAAGGGGGGAACGATCAAATTTTTCAAACACATTTTTTTTACAAAACTAATATTGTTGACTCAATTTATTTATATTGAGGCCAAATTATGACCAAAAAGACATTCCGCATGTAAATCGGTTGAGTTTCTGCGAACTTATGGGAGTTTTCAAATTTCGTAGTTTTTGATCATAAGTCATGAAGGGGGAACAATCAAATTTTTCAAAAACATTTTTTTTACAAAACTAATATTGTTGAGTCAACTTATTCATATTGAGGCCAAATCATGATCTAACAGACATTCCGCATGTAAATCGGTTGAACTTCTGCAAACTTATGCAAATTTTCAAATTTCGTACTTTTTGAACATAAGTCATGAAGGGGGAACGATCAAATTTTTCAAAAACATTTTTTTTTCAAAACTAATATTGTTGAGTCAACTTATTCATATTGAGGCCAAATTATGATCTAACAGACATTCCGCATGTAGATCGGTTGAACTTCTACAAAGTTATTTGAGTTTTTCAATTTCGTACTTTTTGATCATACGTCATGAAGGGGGGAACGATGCAATTTTTCAAACACATTTTTTTTACAAAACTAATATTGTTGGGTCGATTCATTCATATTGAGGCCAAATTATGATCAAAAAGGCGTTCCGGATGGTAATCGGTTGAGCTTCTGCAAACTTATGGCAGTTTTCAAATTTCGTACTTTTTGATCATAAGTCATGAAGGGGGGGACGATCAAATTTTTCAAAAACATTTTTTTACAAAACTAATATTGTTGACTCCAGGGATTAAAACCGAAGCGAATATCGGTTTCAGTTACGGTTTCGGTTATATTCGCATTTAGGTTTTCGGTTATCAGTTACGCAAAATTTTTAAATAAAGGTTTCGTAACGGTGAACCGGTTTTTGTATGTTTCGGTTTTGAAATACCGGTATGGTTTCGGTTCACAAAAATAAAATTGTTTGCAAAAATATAATTAGATTATTATAATATATAATAATAATTAAAAAGGCATTACTTTCTTAATGTTTCATTCACACATTTCTGACACATATTCTTCAGTTTCATGTAGCTTAGTTACATTTTAACAATTTTAATATTTCATTTAACAAATTTTTTTTACTTGCGCTTATTCAGTGCTATGAAAATTCGATCATGAACATCACAAATAATAAGTAAAAATTAAACATTAAAAAATGTAATCAAAAAATAAAAATTAAAAATGGAAAATAATTTTTGTTTCTGTGTTTGAAAAACCGAAATTAACCCTTATAAATGAAACGGTTACTAAACGGTTATTTCGGTTTACAGAGTTTCGGTTTTAAGGTTTCGGTCAAATGACAATTTTTTTTTTCGGTTTCGGTTTCAGTTACGGTTTTAAATTTCAATCGGTTTTTACCGGTTAAAGGTTACGGTTTCGGTTAGGGTTTTAATCCCTGGTTGACTCAATTTATTTATATTGAGGCCAAATTATGATCTAACAGACATTCCGCATGTAAATCGGTTGAGTTTGTGAAAACTTATGCGAGTTTTCAAATTTCGTACTTTTTGATCATAAGCTATGAAGGGGGTTCGATGAAATTTTTCAAAAACTATTTTTTTACAAAACTAATATTGTTGAGTCAATTTATTAATATTGACGCAAAATTATGAACAAAAAGACATTCCGCATGTTTATCGTTTCTGCGAACTTATGGGGGTTTTCAAATTTCGTAGTT
This sequence comes from Drosophila limbata, assembly GCA_963924055.1. Classification (NCBI taxonomy): domain Eukaryota; kingdom Metazoa; phylum Arthropoda; class Insecta; order Diptera; family Drosophilidae; genus Drosophila; species Drosophila limbata. Next base: position 56,025 of record CAWUOW010000280.1, read on the forward strand.
TTTGATCATAAGCCGTGAAGGGGGGTTCGATGAAATTTTTCAAAAACACTTTTTTTACAAAACTAATATTGTTGCGTCAATTTATTAATATTGACGCAAAATGATGAACAAAAAGACATTCCGCATGTTAATCGGTTGAGTTTCTGCGAACTTATGGGGGTTTTCAAATTTCGTAGTTTTTGATCATAAGCCATGATGGGGGGTTCGTTGAAATTTTTCAAAAACACTCTTTTTTACAAAACTAATATTGTTGAGTCAATTTATTAATATTGGGGAAAAATTATGATCAAAAAGACATTCCGCATGTAAATCGGTTGAGCTTCTGCGAACTTATGGGAGTTTTCAAATTTCGTAGTTTTTGATCATAAGTCATGAAGGGGGGACGATCAAATTTTTCAAATACATTTTTTTATAAAACTAATATTGTTGACTCAATTTATTTATATTGAGGCCAAATTATGATCTAACAGACATTCCGCATGTAAGTCGGTTGAGTTTGTGAAAACTTATGTGAGTTTTCAAATTTCGTACTTTTTGATCATAAGCTATGAAGGGGGGTTCGATGAAATTTTTCAAAAACTATTTTTTTACAAAACTAATATTGTTGAGTCAATTTATTAATATTGACGCAAAATTATGAACAAAAAGACATTCCGCATGTTTATCGTTTCTGCGAACTTATGGGGGTTTTCAAATTTCGTAGTTTTTGATCATAAGCCGTGAAGGGGGGTTCGATGAAATTTTTCAAAAACACTTTTTTTACAAAACTAATATTGTTGCGTCAATTTATTAATATTGACGCAAAATGATGAACAAAAAGACATTCCGCATGTTTATCGTTTCTGCGAACTTATGGGGGTTTTCAAATTTCGTAGTTTTTGATCATAAGCCGTGAAGGGGGGTTCGATGAAATTTTTCAAAAACACTTTTTTTACAAAACTAATATTGTTGCGTCAATTTATTAATATTGACGCAAAATGATGAACAAAAAGACATTCCGCATGTTAATCGGTTGAGTTTCTGCGAACTTATGGGGGTTTTCAAATTTCGTAGTTTTTGATCATAAGCCATGATGGGGGGTTCGTTGAAATTTTTCAAAAACACTCTTTTTTACAAAACTAATATTGTTGAGTCAATTTATTAATATTGGGGAAAAATTATGATCAAAAAGACATTCCGCATGTAAATCGGTTGAGCTTCTGCGAACTTATGGGAGTTTTCAAATTTCGTAGTTTTTGATCATAAGTCATGAAGGGGGGACGATCAAATTTTTCAAATACATTTTTTTATAAAACTAATATTGTTGACTCAATTTATTTATATTGAGGCCAAATTATGATCTAACAGACATTCCGCATGTAAGTCGGTTGAGTTTGTGAAAACTTATGTGAGTTTTCAAATTTCGTACTTTTTGATCATAAGCTATGAAGGGGGGTTCGATAAAATTTTTCAAAAACTATTTTTTTACAAAACTAATATTGTTGAGTCAATTTATTAATATTGACGCAAAATTATGAACAAAAAGACATTCCGCATGTTTATCGTTTCTGCGAACTTATGGGGGTTTTCAAATTTCGTAGTTTTTGATCATAAGCCGTGAAGGGGGGTTCGATGAAATTTTTCAAAAACACTTTTTTTACAAAACTAATATTGTTGCGTCAATTTATTAATATTGACGCAAAATGATGAACAAAAAGACATTCCGCATGTTAATCGGTTGAGTTTCTGCGAACTTATGGGGGTTTTCAAATTTCGTAGTTTTTGATCATACGTCATGAAGGGGGGAACGATGAAATTTTTCAAACACATTTTTTTTACAAAACTAATATTGTTGGGTCGATTCATTCATATTGAGGCCAAATTATGATCACAAGGACGTTCCGCATGGTAATCGGTTGAGCATCTGCAAACTTATGGCAGTTTTCTAATTTCGTACTTTTTGATCATAAGTCATGAAGGGGGGTACGATTAAAAAGACATTCCGCATGTAAATCGGTTGAGTTTCTGCAAACTTATGGGGGTTTTCAAATTTCGTACTTTATGAACATAAGTCATGAAGGGGGGTACGATCAAATTTTTCAAAAACATTTTTTTACAAAACTAATATTGTTGACTCAATTTATTTATATTGAGGCCAAATTATGATCTAACAGACATTCCGCATGTAAATCGGTTGAGTTTGTGAAAACTTATGCGAGTTTTCAAATTTCGTACTTTTTAATCATAAGCTATGAAGGGGGTTCGATGAAATTTTTCAAAAACTATTTTTTTACAAAACTAATATTGTTGAGTCAATTTATTAATATTGACGCAAAATTATGAACAAAAAGACATTCCGCATGTTAATCGTTTCTGCGAACTTATGGGGGTTTTCAAATTTCGTACTTTTTGATCATAAGCCGTGAAGGGGTTTCGATGAAATTTTTCAAAAACACTTTTTTTACAAAACTAATATTGTTGAGTCAATTTATTAATATTGGGGCCAAATTATGATCAAAAAGACATTCCGCATGTAAATCGGTTGAGTTTCTGCGAACTTATGGGGGTTTTCAAATTTCGTAGTTTTTGATCATAAGCCATGAAGGGGGGTTCGATAAAATTTTTCAAAAACACTTTTTTTACAAAACTAATATTGTTGAGTCAATTTATTAATATTGAGGCCAAATTATGATCAAAAAGACGTTCCGCATGGTAATCGGTTGAGCTTCTGCAAACTTATGGCAGTTTTCTAATTTCGTACTTTTTGATCATAAGTCATGAAGGGGGGTACGATCAAATTTTCAAAAACATTTCTTTTGCAAAACTAATATTGTTGACTCAATTTATTTATATTGAGGCCAAATTATGACCAAAAAGACATTCCGCATGTAAAGCGGTTGAGTTTTGCGAACTTATGGGGGTTTTCAAATTTCGTAGTTTTTGATCATAAGCCATGATGGGGGGTTCGTTGAAATTTTTCAAAAACACTCTTTTTTACAAAACTAATATTGTTGAGTCAATTTATTAATATTGGGGAAAAATTATGATCAAAAAGACATTCCGCATGTAAATCGGTTGAGCTTCTGCGAACTTATGGGAGTTTTAAATTTCGTAGTTTTTGATCATAAGTCATGAAGGGGGGACGATCAAATTTTTCAAAAACATTTTTTTATAAAACTAATATTGTTGACTCAATTTATTTATATTGAGGCCAAATTATGATCTAACAGACATTCCGCATGTAAGTCGGTTGAGTTTGTAAAAACTTATGCGAGTTTTCAAATTTCGTACTTTTTGATCATAAGCTATGAAGGGGGGTTCGATGAAATTTTTCAAAAACTATTTTTTTACAAAACTAATATTGTTGAGTCAATTTATTAATATTGACGCAAAATTATGAACAAAAAGACATTCCGCATGTTAATCGTTTCTGCGAACTTATGGGGGTTTTCAAATTTCGTAGTTTTTGATCATAAGCCATGAAGGGGGGTTCGATAAAATTTTTTAAAAACACTTTTTTTACAAAACTAATATTGTTGAGTCAATTTATTAATATTGAGGCCAAATTATGATCAAAAAGACGTTCCGCATGGTAATCGGTTGAGCTTCTGCAAACTTATGGCAGTTTTCTAATTTCGTACTTTTTGATCATAAGTCATGAAGGGGGGTACGATCAAATTTTCAAAAACATTTCTTTTGCAAAACTAATATTGTTGACTCAATTTATTTATATTGAGGCCAAATTATGACCAAAAAGACATTCCGCATGTAAAGCGGTTGAGTTTTGCGAACTTATGGGGGTTTTCAAATTTCGTACTTTATGAACATAAGTCATGAAGGGGGGTACGATCAAATTTTTCAAAAACATTTTTTTACAAAACTAATATTGTTGACTCAATTTATTTATATTGAGGCCAAATTATGATCTAACAGACATTCCGCATGTAAATCGGTTGAGTTTGTGAAAACTTATGCGAGTTTTAAAATTTCGTACTTTTCAATCATAAGCTATGAAGGGGGTTCCATGAAATTTTTCAAAAACTATTTTTTTACAAAACTAATATTGTTGAGTCAGTTTATTAATATTGACGCAAAATTATGAACAAAAAGACATTCCGCATGTTAATCGTTTCTGCGAACTTATGGGGGTTTTCAAATTTCGTAGTTTTTGATCATAAGCCATAAAGGGGGGTTAGATGAAATTTTTCAAAAACACTTTTTTTACAAAACTAATATTGTTGAGTCAATTTATTAATATTGAGGCCAAATTATGATCAAAAAGACGTTCCGCATGGTAATCGGTTGAGCTTCTGAAAACTTATGGCAGTTTTCTAATTTCTTACTTTTTGATCATAAGTCATGAAGGGGGGTACGATCAAATTTTCAAAAACATTTCTTTTGCAAAACTAATATTGTTGACTCAATTTATTTATATTGGTGCCAAATTATGATCAAAAAGACATTCCGCATGTTAATCGGTTGAGTTTCTGCGAACTTATGGGGGTTTTAAAATTTCGTAGTTTTTGATCATAAGCCATGAAGGGGGGTTCTATGAATTTTTTCAAAAACACTTTTTTTACAAAACTAATATTGTTGAGTCAATTTATTAATATTGACGCAAAATTATGAACAAAAAGGCATTCCGCATGTTAATCGGTTGAGTTTCTGCGAACTTGGGGGTTTTCAAATTTCGTAGTTTTTGATCATAAGCCATGAAGGGGGGTTCGATAAAATTTTTCAAAAACACTTCTTTTACAAAACTAATATTGTTGAGTCAATTTATTAATATTGGGGCCAAATTATGATCAAAAAGGCATTCCGCATGTTAATCGGTTGAGTTTCTGCGAACTTATGGGGGTTTTCAAATTTCGTACTTTATGAACATAAGTCATGAAGGGGGGTACGATCAAATTTTTCAAAAACATTTTTTTACAAAACTAATATTGTTGACTCAGATTATTTGTATTGACGCAAAATTTTGAACAAAAAGACATTCCGCATGTTAATCGGTTGAGTTTCTGCGAATTTATGGGGGTTTTCAAATTTCGTAGTTTTTGATCATAAGCCATGCAGGTGGGTTCGATGAAATTTTTCAAAAACACTCTTTTTTACAAAACTAATATTGTTGAGTCAATTTATTAATATTGGGGCCAAATTATGATCAAAAAGACATTCCGCATGTTAATCGGTTGAGTTTCTGCGAACTTATGGGGGTTTTCAATTTTCGTACTTTATGAACATAAGTCATGAAGGGGGGTACGATCAAATTTTTCAAAATAATTTTTTTACAAAACTAATATTGTTGACTCAGATTATTTGTATTGACGCAAAATTATGAACAAAAAGACATTCCGCATGTTAATCGGTTGAGTTTCTGCGAACTTATGGGGGTTTTCAAATTTCGTAGTTTTTGATCATTAGCCATGAAGGGGGGTTCGATGAAATTTTTCAAAAACACTCTTTTTTACAAAACTAATATTGTTGAGTCAATTTATTAATATTGGGGCCAAATTATGATCAAAAAGACATTCCGCATGTAAATCGGTTGAGCTTCTGCGAACTTATGGGAGTTTTCAAATTTCGTAGTGTTTGATCATAAGTCATGAAGGGGGAACAATCAAATTTTTCAAAAACATTTTTTTTACAAAACTAATATTGTTGAGTCAACTTATTCATATTGAGGCCAAATCATGATCTAACAGACATTCCGCATATAAATCGGTTGAACTTCTGCAAAGTTATGCAAATTTTCAAATTTCGTACATTTTGAACATAAGTCATGAAGGGGGAACGATCAAATTTTTCAAAAACATTTTTTACAAAACTAATATTGTTGAGTCAACTTATTCATATTGAGGCCAAATTATGATCTAACAGACATTCCGCATGTAAATCGGTTGAACTTCTACAAAGTTATTTGAGTTTTTCAATTTCGTACTTTTTGATCATACGTCATGAAGGGGGGAACGATGAAATTTTTCGAAAACACTTTTTTTACAAAACTAATATTGTTGAGTCAATTTATTAATATTGGGGCCAAATTATGATCAAAAAGACATTCCGCATGTAAATCGGTTGAGCTTCTGCGAACTTATCGGAGTTTTCAAATTTCGTAGTGTTTGATCATAAGTCATGAAGGGGGAACAATCAAATTTTTCAAACACATTTTTTTTACAAAACTAATATTGTTGAGTCAACTTATTCATATTGAGGCCAAATCATGATCTAACAGACATTCCGCATATAAATCGGATGAACTTCTGCAAACTTATGCAAATTTTCAAATTTCGTACATTTTGAACATAAGTCATGAAGGGGGAACGATCAAATTTTTCAAAAACATTTTTTTTACAAAACTAATATTGTTGAGTCAATTAATTAATATTGGGGCCAAATTATGATCAAAAAGACATTCCGCATGTTAATCGGTTGAGTTTCTTCGAACTTATGGGGGTTTTAAAATTTCGTAGTTTTTGATCATAAGCCATGAAGGGAAGTTCGATGAAATTTTTCGAAAACACTTTTTTTACAAAACTAATATTGTTGAGTCAATTTATTAATATTGACGCAAAATTATGAACAAAAAGGCATTCCGCATGTTAATCGGTTGAGTTTCTGCGAACTTGGGGGTTTTCAAATTTCGTAGTTTTTGATCATAAGCCATATAGGGGGCTTCGATGAAATTTCTCAAAAACACTTTTTTTACAAAACTAATATTGTTGAGTCAATTTATTAATATTGAGGCCAAATTATGATCAAAAAGACATTCCGCATGTTAATCGGTTGAGTTTCTGCGAACTTATGGGGGTTTTCAAATTTCGTACTTTATGAACATAAGTCATGAAGGGGGGTACGATCAAATTTTTCAAAAACATTTTTTTTCAAAACTAATATTGTTGACTCAGATTATTTGTATTGACGCAAAATTATGAACAAAAAGACATTCCGCATGTTAATCGGTTGAGTTTCTGCGAATTTATGGGGGTTTTCAAATTTCGTAGTTTTTGATCATAAGCCATGAAGGTGGGTTCGATTAAATTCTTCAAAAACTCTTTTATTACAAAACTAATATTGTTGAGTCAATTTTTTAATATTGACGCAAAATTATGAACAAAAAGACATTCCGCATGTTAATCGGTTGAGTTTCTGCGAACTTATGGGGGTTTTCAAATTTCGTAGTTTTTGATCATTAGCCATGAAGGGGGGTTCGATGAAATTTTTCAAAAACACTCTTTTTTACAAAACTAATATTGTTGAGTCAATTTATTAATATTGGGGCCAAATTATGATCAAAAAGACATTCCGCATGTAAATCGGTTGAGCTTCTGCGAACTTATGGGAGTTTTCAAATTTCGTAGTTTTTGATCATAAGTCATGAAGGGGGAACAATCAAATTTTTCAAAAACATTTTCTTTACAAAACCAATATTGTTGAGTCAACTTATTCATATTGAGGCCAAATCATTATCTAACAGACATTCCGCATGTAAATCGGTTGAACTTCTGCAAACTTATGCAAATTTTCAAATTTCGCACTTTTTGAACATAAATCATGAAGGGGGAACGATCAAATTTTTCAAAAACATTTTTTTTTCAAAACTAATATTGTTGAGTCAACTTATTCATATTGAGGCCAAATTATGATCTAACAGACATTCCGCATGTAAATCGGTTGAACTTCTACAAAGTTATTTGAGTTTTTCAATTTCGTACTTTTTGATCATACGTCATGAAGGGGGGAACGATGAAATTTTTCAAACACATTTTTTTTACAAAACTAATATTGTTGGGTCGATTCATTCATATTGAGGCCAAATTATGATCACAAGGACGTTCCGCATGGTAATCGGTTGAGCATCTGCAAACTTATGGCAGTTTTCTAATTTCGTACTTTTTGATCATAAGTCATGAAGGGGGGTACGATTAAAAAGACATTCCGCATGTAAATCGGTTGAGTTTCTGCGAACTTATGGGGGTTTTCAAATTTCGTACTTTATGAACATAAGTCATGAAGGGGGGTACGATCAAATTTTTCAAAAACATTTTTTTACAAAACTAATATTGTTGACTCAATTTATTTATATTGAGGCCAAATTATGATCTAACAGACATTCCGCATGTAAATCGGTTGAGTTTGTGAAAACTTATGCGAGTTTTCAAATTTCGTACTTTTTAATCATAAGCTATGAAGGGGGTTCGATGAAATTTTTCAAAAACTATTTTTTTACAAAACTAATATTGTTGAGTCAATTTATTAATATTGACGCAAAATTATGAACAAAAAGACATTCCGCATGTTAATCGGTTGAGTTTCTGCGAACTTATGGGGGTTTTAAAATTTCGTAGTTTTTGATCATAAGCCATGAAGGGGGGTTCGATGAAATTTTTCAAAAACGCTTTTTTTACAAAACTAATATTGTTGAGTTAATTTATTAATATTGACGCAAAATTATGAACAAAAAGGCATTCCGCATGTTAATCGGTTGAGTTTCTGCGAACTTATGGGGGTTTTAAAATTTCGTAGTTTTTGATCATAAGCCATGAAGGTGGGTTCGATGAAATTCTTCAAAAACTCTTTTATTACAAAACTAATATTGTTGAGTCAATTTATTAATATTTTTGAAATTTTTCAAAAACACTCTTTTTTACAAAACTAATATTGTTGAGTCAATTTATTAATATTGCGGCCAAATTATGATCAAAAAGACATTCCGCATGTAAATCGGTTGAGCTTCTGCGAACTTATGGGAGTTTTCAAATTTCGTAGTTTTTGATCATAAGTCATGAAGGGGGAACAATCAAATTTTTCAAAAACATTTTTTTTACAAAACTAGTATTGTTGAGTCAACTTATTCATATTGAGGCCAAATAATGATCTAACAGACATTCCGCATGTAAATCGGTTGAACTTCTGCAAACTTATGCAAATTTTCAAATTTCGTACTTTTTGAACATAAGTCATGAAGGGGGAACGATCAAATTTTTCAAAAACATTTTTTTTACAAAACTAATATTGTTGAGTCAACTTATTCATATTGAGGCCAAATTATGATCTAACAGACATTCCGCATGTAAATCGGTTGAACTTCTACAAAGTTATTTGAGTTTTTCAATTTCGTACTTTTTGATCATACGTCATTAAGGGGGGAACTATGAAATTTTTCAAACACATTTTTTTTACAAAACTAATTGTAATGTATGTACATTAATGTTTGAGTTTCAGAACGGAAGTGAAGCTTTATTTTTCATTCGTTCAAGTTCACAAGATCTTCTTCAATGTTCATCTTCAGTTCAGTGTTAATCCAATTCGTTCACTTAATATTCTAATATGCAACTCTGCTCTGTTAATTGCATAGTTGCATTGCATAGATTTACATAGTTATGTTAATTAGCTATTTATCGATATCAATACATAACACGCTATCCCTAAGCCTTTTTAATATAGAATTATATTATTTAACAATATCAGTTCAAAGTTAATTTAGTCTATGACAGTAGCATTGTTGTGTGTGATATTACGTTTTGTTTTACATTACAGTTCATGGTTTTTGTTTATCCTTAACTACCCTCCCATCCATCCTTGGTCTAAGGACTCTCTTTGGAGTTTCATTGGTTGCTTGTGACGAAATCTCCACATTGTCATACTTATTTGGCGTGGTGTGACACAAGCGAGACTTGTCCTCATTTGTTGTACATTCCGGCTGTGTATTTGAGTCTCTAACAATTTGATCAGTGTGTCTTTTAATCAGACGATTATTGTGTGTAAGCGCGCATAAGTACGATCGCGTACCCAGTTTCTTTTTTATTGTTGCGGGTGACCAACTAGACTTATTTGGGTCCCTGTAATCTCGAATATATACTTTCTGTCTCTTGTCGAATTCTATCTTTCTATTGCCTTTGTAATACATTTCGCTTTTGTTCTGTGCTTCTAGTATGTTTTCGCTAACTTTTGGTGGTTTCAGAAGATCAAGTCTAGTCTTGACAGAACGTTTAAAGAAGATTTTTGTTGGTGTTTCACCCGTGGTGCAGTGCTTTGTGTTTCTGTACTGCGCTAAAAATCTATTGATTACTGTTTCTAGTTCTTCGTTCGGACTTTGTTTAAGGGTAGAGCTAATCGACTTTTTTAGAGTTTTTATAAATATTTCTGCTTGGCCGTTAGTGGAGGGATGTCCTGGTGCAGTGAGTACATGCTCAATGCCATTCATTAGCATGAATTGTTTGAACTCATCAGAGCAAAATTATCGACCATTGTCGCTCACGAGAGTGTTAACCAACCCATAACGACAGAATAACTCTCTAAGTTTCGTAATGACGAACTGAGACGTTATTTGTTTGGTTGAAAATACTTCTGTCCACTTGGAAAATGAATCAACTACCTCGAATAAATGATGATTATTGATCGGCCCAGCGAAGTCAATATGGATTCTACTCCAGACTGCTGTTTCAGGCTCCCAAGATTTTAAAATGCTCTTTTCCGGACTCTTTTGTGACTCCTGGCATGGTACACAAGCTCCAACTAACTGTTCTATGTCCCTATCTATTCCAGGCCACCAAACATATGATCTAGCGATTGCCTTTGTCTTGACTACTCCTAGATGAGATAAATGCAGATAACTGAAAATGTCAGATTGCATGCCTTTCGGAATGACAGTTTTGTATCCCCATAACAAGCATCCATATTCAACAGATAGTTCAGATTCCTTCATTCTAAATGGTTTAAATTCGTCCTCCTTTAATTTAAAAAGGGAACCGCTCTCTACTGCGTCAACCACTCTTGAAAGAATTGGATCGCGTCCAGTTTGAATCGCCAAGTTCTTGAAATTTAGCTGAAGATAATTATTTTCGTCTATGAGATTTATGTAATTGTAATCAGGGGTAGTAATTGCCTCTTGTGATACTTGTGGCATTTTTGAGAGATGGTCTGCTTCGTTGGATGTTCCTTTGACATGCTCAACTTTGTAATTAAATCCTGACAAAGTCAGCGCCCATCTTTGAAGTCTGGCAGATGCCATCAGTGGCAGGCCTTTATTTTCACCAAAAATTGTGAGAAGTGGCTTGTGATCAGTTTTTAAAATAAACTTTTGACCCAAGAGATATTGCTTAAGTTTGGTCACTGAAAATACAATGGCCAAAGCTTCTTTTTCAATGGTGCTATAATTTCTTTCGCTTGCCTGTAGTGCTCTTGAAACAAACGCAATAGGTCTGAGCACATTGTCAATTCTGTGAGACAATATACCAGCTACAGCGGTATTGCAAGCATCAGTTGTAAGTACAATCTCTTGATTCGAATTAAAATGAACTAAAACATTATCAGATGAAATGTCCCTCTTGGTGGTCTCATATGCCACTTGGCAGTCCTCCGTCCATTTGAAATCAGTATCCTTTCTTAGAAGTTCATAAAGAGGATGCATTTTCCTAGCAAACTGGTCAATGAATTTTGAATAATAATTTACCATACCAGTGAATGCCCTTACTTCTGAGACATTATTCGGAACAGGTGCCTTCATGATGCATGAAGTCCTCTCGCTATTCTTTTTAAGACCATTTGCATCTATTGTAAATCCAAGATATGAAATCTGATCTTGAAAGAAGTGACATTTGTCATGATTGAGTTTAAGTCCCACGGATTCTAATTTTTTTAAAACCGTTTTGAGATTGCTCAAATATGATTTGGTGTCTAGTCCTGTTACTGTTATATCGTCTTGATAGACGACGACATGAGGAATTCCTCTTAACAGATTTTTAATGGTTTTTTAAAAGATGGCTGCCGCCGTCTTTATGCCAAAAGGTAATCTTTTTACTTTTAAAACCCCTATGTGTGTACTCCATGAGCATATTAATTGCGATTCGTCATCTAGAAGCAATTGATTGTATGCTTGGGAAAGATCAAGCTTTGTGAATAATTGTCCTCCTTCTAAAGACATAAAAATCTCGTCTATTCGAGGTAAAGGATATTTAAAATCAACAAGAAACTTATTGATTGTGACTTTATAGTCTGCACAAACCCGTACGTCACCATTGGGCTTGATTATTGGTACTAGTGGTGTTCCCCACTCTGAGTTGTCTATCAATTCTAACATGCCTTGCTTTATCAGATCTCTAAGCTTGAGTTCAAGCTTTTCTTTCCACATTAGTGGCAACGGTCTAGGCTTGTGAAATACTGGCTTTGCGTCTGTGGACAATTTTAATGAAATTTTATCTCCCTTGAATGCTCCTAGCTCATTTGTAAATATTTCAGCAAATTCTTGCTTGATCTGATTGATTAGCAGCTCACGTGTGACTGCGGTATTGTCGTTGACACAATTTACCTGACGTAATTCAAAGTTAAATTCTCTAAGGAATGATCTACCTAACAAAGGCGGATTAGCAGAGTTGGTCACAACAATACAAATTCTTTTTGAAACGTTACGGAACGTCACCAATGCGTCGAACTCACCCACAACACTAATGCGATCACCACTGTAGTTTAAATATGTTACTTTGCAAGCCCTCATGTGTGACACCCTCATTCTTTCGTATAGGCTCACAGGGATGAGATTGCAAGGCGCACCCGTGTCACACGCTGCATCGACTTCAATGCCTTGAATGTTGACTTGCAGGGTATACTGCTGTGTGGAGATTCCGTAACATGCAACACCTACATTAAAAATGTATTGATTAGTTTCTTCGAAATTCGAAATGTAATTAACATTATTATTATTTTTGTCCTGCTTGTTTTTGCATACAGATGCCAAATGACCAGTTTTTTGGCAATTGTGACACGTGCTGTTCTTAAATTTACATGCAGTGGATGCATGGTTGCGCCATCCACAATGTTTGCAGGGCTTCTTCTTGCTGCTGTTGGAATCCTGTTGCTGCTGACTACTGCTTGTCATCCCCTTTTTGGAACGTCTCATGAAGTTGACTCCCTCGTCAGCATCGGGGCTCGGCATTGTCTTCGTGGCGATCTTCGACTCCATAATTAATGCTTTACGCAGCGCTTGCTCTAAAGTAAGCGTCTCGTCCTCCTCACACATTTTGTTGAAAATGCGTGGTTGTAGACCCACAACGAATTTGTCCAGAGCCATTGCGTTTAAGTGTATGCCGAAATTACAGCTCATGGCTAGCTGCTTGACGCGCGCATACCATGCTGCAACTGACTCATCAGGCTTGCTGGTCGCAAGATAAAATTGTTTGCGCTCGTTGAATATGATCTTCGGCGGAGTGAAATGCGTGTCCAGAATCTGGCACAGCTCAGCGTAAGTTTTCGTCGATGGTAGCTTTGGGCTACATAGGTTATGTAGAACTTTGTATGCTTCGTCCCCAACTGACCTCAACAGAATTGATTTACGCAGCAGCTCATCAGTGCAATCCATTTGTGCAAGGTGAATTTCCAGCCTTTCCATCCAGATTTGCCATGACGAAACGTGAGGTGCGAATTCTGGCATCTCAGATCGCATGTACAAGGCCGACGCCTTGCCTGCATTTTCTTGTTTCATGTCTATTGCTTCTGGTGGTGCCATTATTTAATGGTCGTGCACAAACGTTTTGTTGTTATTGTCGTGTAATTCCACTTTTCTTTATTTAAAGAACACTGATTGCTTTTATTTTCATTGATTTTCCTCGTCGCCAATGTAATATATGTACATTAATGTTTGAGTTTCAGAACGGAAGTGAAGCTTTATTTTTCATTCGTTCAAGTTCACAAGATCTTCTTCAATGTTCATCTTCAGTTCAGTGTTAATCCAATTCGTTCACTTAATATTCTAATATGCAACTCTGCTCTGTTAATTGCATAGTTGCATTGCATAGATTTACATAGTTATGTTAATTAGCTATTTATCGATATCAATACATAACACTAATATTGTTGGGTCGATTCATTCATATTGAGGCCAAATTATGATCACAAGGACGTTCCGCATGGTAATCGGTTGAGCTTCTGCAAACTTATGCGAGTTTTCAAATTTTGTTCTTTTTGATCATAAGTCACGAAAGTACGATCAAATTTTCAAAAACATTTTTTTTACAAAACTAATATTGTTAAGTCAATTTATTTATATTGAGGCCAAATTATGACCAAAAAGACATTCCGCATGTTAATCGGTTGAGTTTCTGAAAACTTATGCGAGTTTTCAAATTTTGTACTTTTTGATCAAAGGTCATGAAAGTACGATCAAATTTTTCAAAAACATTTTTTTTTACAAAACTAATATTGTTGAGTCAACCTATTCATATTGAGGCCAATTATGATCAAAGAGACATTCCGCATGTAAATCGGTTGAACTTCTGCAAACTTATGCGAGTTTTCAAATTTCGTACTTTTTGAACATAAGTCATGAAGGGGGGAACGATCAAATTTTTCAAAAACATTTTTTTTTACAAAACTAATATTGTTGAGTCAACCTATTCATATTGAGGCCAAATTATGATCTAACAGACATTCCGCATGTAAATCGGTTGAGTTTCTGCAATCTTATGGGGGTTTTCAAATTTCGTACTTTTTGATCATAAGCCATGAGGGGGGGAACGATCAAATTTTTCAAAAACATTTTTTTTTACAAAACTAATATTGTTGAGTCAACCTATTCATATTGAGGCCAAATTATGATCTAACAGACATTCCGCATGTAAATCGGTTGAGTTTCTGCGAACTTATGTGGGTTTTTAAATTTCGTACTTTTTGATCATAAGCCATGAGGGGGGCTCCATGGAATTTTTCAAAAACACTTATTTTACAAAACTAATATTGTTGGGTCAATTTATTAATATTGACGCAAAATTATGATAAAACGACATTCCGCATGTTAATCGGTTGAGTTTCTGAGAACTTATGGGGGTTTTTAAATTTCGTAGTTTTTGATCATAAGCCATGAAGGGGGGTTCGATGAAATTTTTCAAAAACACTTTTTTTACAAAACTAATATTGTTAAGTCAATTTATTAATATTGACGCAAAATTATGAACAAAAAGACATTCCGCATGTTAATCGGTTGAGTTTCTGCGAACTTGTGGGGGTTTTCAAATTTCGTACTTTATGAACATAAGTCATGAAGGGGGGTACGATCAAATTTTTCAAAAACATTTTTTTAGAAAACTAATATTGTTGACTCAATTTATTTATATTAGGGCCAAATTATGACCAAAAAGACATTCCACACGTAAATTTTAAAATTTCGTACTTTTTGATCATAAGTCATTAAAGGGGGTACGATCAAATTTTTCAAAAACATTTTTTTTTATAAAACTAATATTGTTGAGTCAACCTATTCATATTGAGGCCAATTATGATCAAAGAGACATTCCGCATGTAAATCGGTTGAACTTCTGCAAACTTGGGGGGTTTCAAATTTCGAACTTTTTGATCATAAGCCATGAGGGGGGCTCGATGGAATTTTTCAAAAACACTTATTTTACAAAACTAATATTGTTGAGTCAATTTATTAATATTGACGCAAAATTATGATCAAAAAGACATTCCGCATGTTAATCGGTTGAGTTTCTGAGGACTTGTGGGGGTTTTCAAATTTCGTACTTTATGAACATAAGTCATGAAGGGGGGTACGATCAAATTTTTCAAAAACATTTTTTTAGAAAACTAATATTGTTGACTCAATTTATTTATATTGGGGCCAAATTATGACCAAAAAGACATTCCGCATGTAAATTTTCAAATTTCGTACTTTTTGATCATAAGCCATGAGGGGGGGAACGATCAAATTTTTCAAAAACATTTTTTTTTACAAAACTAATATTGTTGAGTCAACCTATTCATATTGAGGCCAAATTATGATCTAACAGACATTCCGCATGTAAATCGGTTGAGTTTCTGCGAACTTATGTGGGTTTTTAAATTTCGTACTTTTTGATCATAAGCCATGAGGGGGGCTCCATGGAATTTTTCAAAAACACTTATTTTACAAAACTAATATTGTTGGGTCAATTTATTAATATTGACGCAAAATTATGATAAAACGACATTCCGCATGTTAATCGGTTGAGTTTCTGAGAACTTATGGGGGTTTTTAAATTTCGTAGTTTTTGATCATAAGCCATGAAGGGGGGTTCGATGAAATTTTTCAAAAACACTTTTTTTACAAAACTAATATTGTTAAGTCAATTTATTAATATTGACGCAAAATTATGAACAAAAAGACATTCCGCATGTTAATCGGTTGAGTTTCTGCGAACTTGTGGGGGTTTTCAAATTTCGTACTTTATGAACATAAGTCATGAAGGGGGGTACGATCAAATTTTTCAAAAACATTTTTTTAGAAAACTAATATTGTTGACTCAATTTATTTATATTAGGGCCAAATTATGACCAAAAAGACATTCCACACGTAAATTTTAAAATTTCGTACTTTTTGATCATAAGTCATGAAAGGGGGTACGATCAAATTTTTCAAAAACATTTTTTTTTATAAAACTAATATTGTTGAGTCAACCTATTCATATTGAGGCCAATTATGATCAAAGAGACATTCCGCATGTAAATCGGTTGAACTTCTGCAAACTTGGGGGGTTTCAAATTTCGAACTTTTTGATCATAAGCCATGAGGGGGGCTCGATGGAATTTTTCAAAAACACTTATTTTACAAAACTAATATTGTTGAGTCAATTTATTAATATTGACGCAAAATTATGATCAAAAAGACATTCCGCATGTTAATCGGTTGAGTTTCTGAGGACTTGTGGGGGTTTTCAAATTTCGTACTTTATGAACATAAGTCATGAAGGGGGGTACGATCAAATTTTTCAAAAACATTTTTTTAGAAAACTAATATTGTTGACTCAATTTATTTATATTGGGGCCAAATTATGACCAAAAAGACATTTCGCATGTAAATCGGTTGAGCTTGGACAAAGTTATTTGAGTTTTTAAATTACGTACTTTTTGATCATAAGTCATGAAGATGGGTACGATCAAATTTTTCAAAAACATTTTTTTACAAAACTAATATTGTTGACTCAATTTATTTATATTGAGGCAAAATTATGAACAAAAAGACATGTTAATCGGTTGAGTTTCTGCGAACTTATGGGGGTTTTCAAATTTTGTAGTTTCTGATCATAAGCCATGAAGGGGGGTTCGATAAAATTTTTCAAAAACAAAATTATGAACAAAAAGACATTCCGCATGTTAATCGGTTGAGTTTCTGCGAACTTATGGGGGTTTTCAAATTTCGTAGTTTTTGATCATAAGCCATGAAGGGGGGTTCGATGAAATTTTTCAAAAACACTTTTTCTACAAAACTAATATTGTTGAGTCAATTTATTAATATTGACACAAAAAGACATTCCGCATGTTAATCGGTTGAGTTTCTGCGAACTTATGTGGGTTTTCAAATTTCGTAGTTTCTGATCATAAGCCATGAAGGGGGGTTCGATGAAATTTTTCAAAAACAAAATTATGAACAAAAAGACATTCCGCATGTTAATCGGTTGAGTTTCTGCGAACTTATGGGGGTTTTCAAATTTCGTAGTTTTTGATCATAAGCCATGAAGGAGGGTTCGATAAAATTTTCAAAAACACTTTTTTTACAAAACTAGTATTGTTGAGTCAATTTTGTTAATATTGACGCAAAATTATGAACAAAAAGACTATCCGCATGTTAATCGGTTGAGTTTCTGAGAACTTATGGGGGTTTTCAAATTTCGTAGTTTTTGATCATAAGCCATGAGGGGGAATTCGATGAAATTTTTCAATAACACGTTTTTTACAAAACTAATATTGTTAAGTCAATTTATTAATATTGACGCAAAATTATGAACAAAAAGACATTCCGCATGTTAATCGGTTGAGTTTCTGCGAATTTATGGGGGTTTTCAAATTTCGTACTTTATGAACATAAGTCATGAAGGGGGGTACGACCAAATTTTTCAAAAACATTTTTTTACAAAACTAATATTGTTGACTCAATTTATTTATATTGAGGCCAAATTATGACCAAAAAGACATTCCGCATGTAAATTGGTTGAGTTTCTGCGAATTTATGGGGGTTTTCAAATTTCGTAGTTTTTGATCATAAGCCATGAAGGGGGGTTCGATGAATTGTTTCAAAAACACTTTTTTTACAAAACTAATATTGTTGAGTCAATTTATTAATATTGACGCAAAATTATGAAAAAAAAAACATTCCGCATGTTAATCGGTTGAGTTTCTGCGAACTTGTGGGGGTTTTCATATTTCGTACTTTATGAACATAAGTCATGAAGGGGGGTACGATCAAATTTTTCAAAAACATTTTTTTAGAAAACTAATATTGTTGACTCAATTTATTTATATTGGGGCCAAATTATGACCAAAAAGACATTCCGCATGTAAATTTTCAAATTTCGTACTTTTTGATCATAAGTCATGAAAGGGGGTACGATCAAATTTTTCAAAAACATTTTTTTTTATAAAACTAATATTGTTGAGTCAACCTATTCATATTGAGGCCAATTATGATCAAAGAGACATTCCGCATGTAAATCGGTTGAACTTCTGCAAACTTATGGGGGTTTTCAAATTTCGTACTTTTTGATCATAAGCCATGAGGGGGGCTCGATGGAATTTTTCAAAAACACTTTTTTTCCAAAACTAATATTGTTAAGTCAATTTATTAATATTGACGCAAAATTATGAACAAAAAGACATTCCGCATGTTAATCGGTTGAGTTTCTGCGAACTTATGGGAGTTTTTAAATTTCGAAGTTTTTGATCATAAGCCATGAAGGGGGGTTCGATGAAATTTTTTAAAAACACTTTTTTTACAAAACTAATATTGTTGAGTCAATTTATTAATATTGACGCAAAATTCTGAACAAAAAGACATTCCGCATGTTAATCGGTTGAGTTTCTGCGAACTTATGGGGGTTTTCAAATTTCGTACTTTATGAACATAAGTCATGAAGGGGGGTACGATCAAATTTTTCAAAAACATTTTTTTACAAAACTAATATTGTTGACTCAATTTATTTATATTGAGGCCAAATTATGACCAAAAAGACATTCCGCATGTAAATCGGTTGAGTTTCTGCGAACTTATGGGGGTTTTCAAATTTCGTAGTTTTTGATCATAAGCCATGAAGGGGGGTTCGATGAAATGTTTCAAAAACACTTTTTTTACAAAACTAATATTGTTGTGTTGTGTATGTAATAGGCGGCGTTGACAACCCTGCGTCAACAGCTGATATAACATCACTGGACTCAGGGATTTCGGGGTTAGCCTACCACGGTAACACTGGGACAGAAACGCATGGTTTGAGGGTCACGATATAAAACGCGCACTTACACATGTACATAGATATAAGTTACTTAAATAAATAAGCTCGCGCATATTTAAAACTGGCGACGAGGATGGGATTAAAAATAATTTAAATTCGCGAGTAAAATTATAAGTACATGGAAGACAAAGACAGCGATCAAATTTCTAACTCTGTTGGAAATGCCGCGTCAGTCAAAGGGAAGACAGAGACGACAATACTGCAACGAGTGGAAGTAACGAATTAGAAAATCAAAGGAAAACGAGCGATCAAGCTTCCAGTCACAGTGGAAGTGCCGCGACAGTCAAAAACACACGTGCTTAAAAATCTGAACAATTAGAAGGCAAACAATTATTCAAGCATCGAGGCCCAATGGCTGGACTTGGTAATCTAGAACAATTCGACCTGGCTCAACCTCACAAATGGACATCCTATTGGGAACGTTTCACTTTATTCCTACTGGCCAATGATGTTAAGGAGGAAGAGCGGAAAAAGGCGGCTTTTCTTACGCTGGCGGGCGCGCCTCTGTATGAACTATTAACGTCATTGGCCTCCCCAGCTAAGGTTAGTGATTTGAATCTATCGGAAATTTGCAAAGTACTCACCGATCATTTGTCTCCTCGTCCGTCGGAAATCGCTGCGTTCTATCATTTTCATAAGCGTGACCAACAAACGGACGAGTCTGCAGGGAATTACATGGCAGCGCTGCGTACATTGGCAAAGGATTGCAATTTCGGTGCGGCTTTGGACCGCATGCTGCGAGATCGTTTTGTGTGCGGAATGAAGGATGGAAACCTACAAAGGATTTTTCTTGCCGAGGAAGCGTTGACGTTGCAACGAGTTCTAGAACGTGCAATAACCAGCGAGGCCGCTGCAGCAAGTGCAGCTATCATGAGGCAAACAAGTGAAGTGGAGGTTTCCGAGTCAATACATGGTGTGTCAGCGAGCCGCTCACGGCGATCTCAGCGCAGTCGACGCAACATCGAGCGAGGGTGTGCAGGCTGCGGTGGTCATCATATGCGGAAGGAGTGCCCTCATCGTGAGAGTGTTTGCCATTCTTGCGGCCTGAAGGGCCATCTACAGCGCGTCTGCCGCCTCGCCCATACGTCTAAGGACAGCGCGACAACGTCTAGTTCAAGAAACGCACGTACGACAGCGTCAACATCATCAAATGCTCGCCAAGGAGCTCATCATGTGAATCACATACGCCCACTAGTAAATCAAAAAAAATCGATAACCATCGTCATCAATAATCGATCCTGCATATTTGAGGTGGATTCGGGATCGCCTGTGACTATTATGAGAGAGTCAACGTATCGCTATATTTGGCCTAAAGGAAAGCAAGATCTCTCCAAATGCGATTTGGATCTGAACGACTACCAGAAAAATCCGATTCCTGTAAAGGGAGTCGCCGACGTATCTATCCTCTATAATCAACGCAAAATCGAGAATTTACCGCTCGTTATGGTCACTGGCGGTGGCGCGAACTTACTCGGTTGTAACTGGTTCGACTCGCTTGGAATACGAATCGAAGGAATATTCTCAATAACAAGCGACACAACTATTAAATCTGTACTTAGTAAATTTCATAATTTGTTCTCAACTAACTTGGGCAAGTTGACTGGACCGCCAGTGTCGTTGTGTATAGATGCGTCTGCCACACCTGTTCGTTTACCTCCACGACGGATACCATTCGCGATTAAAGGCTTGGTAGAGGAAGAAATCAACCGACTTTGTAACCAGGGCATTCTGGAAAGCGTTGAATACACAGACTGGGCAACCCCAATCGTACCTGTTATCAAGAAGGACGGCTCGGTCCGTATTTGTGGAGACTATAAGTCAACTCTGAATAATGTTATTAAGCCACATGGCCATCAGATTCCGGCAATTAGCACACTGTTGGCGTCAATTGAGGGAGGCTCAATCTTTGCTAAAATCGACTTAGCTGCATTGAAAACGTTGTTCGAGGTATTTCTGGCGTGCTTCCATACTTCGACGATATAGTAATCATGGGAAAATCGGAGTTTGAGCTTGCTGAGAGGCTGAATGAGGTACTTACCCGTTTCGAAACAGCGGGATTGCGATTGCGAAAAGATAAATGCGAGTTTGGCAAATCGTCTATAGAATTTTTAGGATTCAAAATCGATGCATTAGGAGTTCGGCCATCAACTGAAAAGATTACAGCAATTCAACATGCGCCTACACCGAAAGACAAAAAGCAGCTGCAGGCTTTCCTCGGATTAATTAATTTTTATCACGCTTTCCTGCCACATAAAGCAACGCTCGCTGAACCATTACATCGTTTGCTAGATAAGAATGTCATTTGGACTTGGAAGCGACAGCATGCAGATGCTTTCTCTGCATTGAAAGAACTCATAACATCCGACAAGCTTCTAGTACACTACGATGATCGGTTGCCACTGGTGCTTGCGTGCGATGCATCACCTTACGGGCTCGGAGCCGTTCTTAGCCACAAATTCCCGGACGGATCGGAAAGGCCTATTGCTTTTTACTCCCGCACATTATCCAAGTCGGAAAGGAATTATGCACAGATCGACAGGGAAGCAGTGGCATTGATTGCAGGAGTAAAAAAATTTTATAACTATTTATATGGGCGTTCCTTCACGCTCATCACGGATCATCAGCCACTCTTAGGAATATTTACAACGTCTAAACCAGTGCCAAACGTGATTTCTAATGTAATGCTTCGTAGATCTATATTCCTCAGCGCTTACAACTTTGATATTACTTATCGCAAATGAAGTAAAATGGGCAATGCAGATTTCCTGAGCCGTTGTCCGATATATACAAAAGATGAAGTCACAGCACCTGAAGAGATCCTTATGATTGAGCTAGCAGCAGCACCTGTCGTCAACCCGGAACTATTAGCATCATACACTTCAAAGGATTCAGCACTCTCTAAAGTACTGAGCTGGGTGTTTAGGGGATGGCCTGATACAAAAATTGAGAGAACACACAAACTATACCCATACTACATGCGTCGAGATGAACTATCAGCGAATATAGGAGTCTTGGTATGGGGCATTCGAGCCGTTATTCCTCCACAAGCCAGACGTACAATATTAACAGCTCTGCATGCGGCTCACCCAGGCATTGTTAAAATGAAGGCACTGGCACGCAGCTATGTGTGGTGGCCTAACATTGACGCAGAAATCGAAGCAATGGTGAAAAGCTGCTCCGCATGCCAGGAGATACGGAATGAGCCTGAAAAAACCCCCACTCATCACTGGGAATCGGCCAAGCGTTCCTGGTCGCGCCTGCATGTGGATTTTGCCGGACCTTTCCAGGGGAAAACTTTCTTCTTAGTTGTTGACTCATATTCTAAATGGTTGGAAGTCGCCGTGGTCAGCTCAACGTCTGCTTACGCCGCGATCAAGTTCCTCCGCCTGCTATTCGCCACACACGGACTTCCCGATGAGCTAGTCTCAGACAACGGTACTGCCTTCACGTCTGAGGAATTTAAAATGTTTATGAGAAACAACCTAATCCGACACATTCGTGCTGCTCCGTTCCACCCGGCTACCAACGGTCAAGCAGAGCGTATGGTACAGAGTACGAAAAACTATCTGAAGAAAATCGACCGCAATGCCGACATAAATGTTAGCTTAGCCAGATACTTATTGTATCAGCACACAACAAAACACGCAACGACAAATCGTTCTCCCGCTGAATTGCTGCTTAATAGAGAGCTCAAAACATTCTTCGAAAAGATCCAACCCACAGAGATAGCAATTGGAAAAACCTGCGAGGTCATGCATAACGATATCTTCATTTCAGGTACCCCAGTATGGGTCAGAAATTACTCCACTGGTCCCAAGTGGATTGAAGGATGGGTGACTACGCAAACAGGACCCATTTCGTACACGGTTCGTTTAGAAGACAACCGTATAGTTAAACGACACTACGATCAGCTTCGCAATCGTCTGCCGGCACTTGACTCTGGAAACAACAAAGACAATGCTGCCACCGATTGCGTCGGAAATGACGAATGCGCGCCAATTGGAGGAAGCGACGGTACATGCCCTGCTAACCAAGGGGAGCGTACTGTACCACTGGCGTTTTCTCCTGTGCTCGACCAGCCTGCAACGAATGCACAAGCAGAAGTACTTCGCAGGTCTGAGCGTAACCGTCACCCCCCGCAATTCTACGACGCATCTGGGTGTTAAGGGGTGTTGTGTATGTAATAGGCGGCGTTGACAACCCTGCGTCAACAGCTGATATAACATCACTGGACTCAGGGATTTCGGGGTTAGCCTACCACGGTAACACTGGGACAGAAACGCATGGTTTGAGGGTCACGATATAAAACGCGCACTTACACATGTACATAGATATAAGTTACTTAAATAAATAAGCTCGCGCATATTTAAAAGTTGAGTCAATTTATTAATATTGACGCAAAATTATGAACAAAACGACAATCCGCATGTTAATCGGTTGAGTTTCTGCGAACTTATGGGAGTTTTCAAATTTCGTAGTTTTTGATCATAAGCCATGAAGGGGGGTTCGATGAAATTTTTCAAAAACACTTTTTTTACAAAACTAATATTGTTGACTCAATTTATTAACATTGACGCAAAATTATGAACAAAAAGACATTCCGCATGTTAATCGGTTGAGTTTCTGAGAACTTATGGGAGTTTTCAAATTTCGTACTTTTTGATCATAAGCCATGAAGGAGGGTTCGATGAAATTTTTCAAAAACTCTTTTTTTTACAAAACTAATATTGTTGGGTCAATTTATTAATATTGACGCAAAATTATGAACAAAAAGACATTCCGCATGTTAATCGGTTGAGTTTCTGCGAACTTATGGGAGTTTTCAAATTTCGTAGTTTCTGATCATAAGCCATTAAGGGGGGCTCGATGAAATTTTTCAAAAACACTTTTTTTTACAAAACTAATATTGTTGAGTCAATTTATTAATATTGACGCAAAATTATGAACAAAAAGACATTCCGCATGTTAATCGGTTGAGTTTCTGCGAACTTATGGGAGTTTTTAAATTTCGAAGTTTTTGATCATAAGCCATGAAGGGGGGTTCGATGAAATTTTTTAAAAACACTTTTTTTACAAAACTAATATTGTTGACTCAATTTATTAATATTGACGCAAAATTATGACCAAAAAGACATTCCGCATGTAAATTTTCAAATTTCGTACTTTTTGATCATAAGTCATGAAAGGGGGTACGATCAAATTTTTCAAAAACATTTTTTTTTATAAAACTAATATTGTTGAGTCAACCTATTCATATTGAGGCCAAATTATGATCTAACAGACATTCCGCATGTAAATCGGTTGAACTTCTGCAAACTTATGCGAGTTTTCAAATTTCGTACTTTTTGAACATAAGTCATGAAGGGGGGAACGATCAAATTTTTCAAAAACATTTTTTTTTACAAAACTAATATTGTTGAGTCAACCTATTCGTATTGAGGCCAAATTATGATCTAACAGACATTCCGCATGTAAATCGGTTGAGTTTCTGCGAACTTATGGGGGTTTTCAAATTTCGTACTTTTTGATCATAAGCCATGAGGGGGGCTCGATGGAATTTTTCAAAAACACTTTTTTTACAAAACTAATATTGTTAAGTCAATTTATTAATATTGACGCAAAATTATGAACAAAAAGACATTCCGCATGTTAATCGGTTGAGTTTCTGCGAACTTATGGGAGTTTTTAAATTTCGAAGTTTTTGATCATAAGCCATGAAGGGGGGTTCGATGAAATTTTTTAAAAACACTTTTTTTACAAAACTAATATTGTTGAGTCAATTTATTAATATTGACGCAAAATTATGAACAAAAAGACATTCCGCATGTTAATCGGTTGAGTTTCTGCGAACTTATGGGGGTTTTCAAATTTCGTACTTTATGAACATAAGTCATGAAGGGGGGTACGATCAAATTTTTCAAAGACATTTTTTTACAAAACTAATATTGTTGACTCAATTTATT
The DNA here is from genome assembly GCA_963924055.1 of Drosophila limbata. Classification (NCBI taxonomy): domain Eukaryota; kingdom Metazoa; phylum Arthropoda; class Insecta; order Diptera; family Drosophilidae; genus Drosophila; species Drosophila limbata. Next base: position 81,217 of record CAWUOW010000280.1, read on the forward strand.
TATATTGGGGCCAAATTATGACCAAAAAGACATTCCGCATGTAAATCGGTTGAGTTTCTGCGAACTTATGGGGGTTTTCAAATTTCGTAGTTTTTGATCATAAGCCATGAAGGGGGGTTCAATGAAATGTTTCAAAAACATTTTTTTTTACAAAACTAATATTGTTGAGTCAACCTATTCGTATTGAGGCCAAATTATGATCTAACAGACATTCCGCATGTAAATCGGTTGAGTTTCTGCGAACTTATGGGGGTTTTCAAATTTCGTACTTTTTGATCATAAGCCATGAGGGGGGCTCGATGGAATTTTTCAAAAACACTTTTTTTACAAAACTAATATTGTTAAGTCAATTTATTAATATTGACGCAAAATTATGAACAAAAAGACATTCCGCATGTTAATCGGTTGAGTTTCTGCGAACTTATGGGAGTTTTTAAATTTCGAAGTTTTTGATCATAAGCCATGAAGGGGGGTTCGATGAAATTTTTTAAAAACACTTTTTTTACAAAACTAATATTGTTGAGTCAATTTATTAATATTGACGCAAAATTATGAACAAAAAGACATTCCGCATGTTAATCGGTTGAGTTTCTGCGAACTTATGGGGGTTTTCAAATTTCGTACTTTATGAACATAAGTCATGAAGGGGGGTACGATCAAATTTTTCAAAGACATTTTTTTACAAAACTAATATTGTTGACTCAATTTATTTATATTGGGGCCAAATTATGACCAAAAAGACATTCCGCATGTAAATCGGTTGAGTTTCTGCGAACTTATGGGGGTTTTCAAATTTCGTAGTTTTTGATCATAAGCCATGAAGGGGGGTTCGATGAAATGTTTCAAAAACTCTTTTTTTACAAAACTAATATTGTTGAGTCAATTTATTAATATTGACGCAAAATTATGAACAAAAAGACATTCCGCATGTTAATCGGTTGAGTTTCTGCGAACTTATGGGAGTTTTTAAATTTCGAAGTTTTTGATCATAAGCCATGAAGGGGGGTTCGATGAAATTTTTTAAAAACACTTTTTATACAAAACTAATATTGTTGACTCAATTTATTAATATTGACGCAAAATTATGACCAAAAAGACATTCCGCATGTAAATTTTCAAATTTCGTAGTTTTTGATCTTATGCCATGAAGGGGGGTTCGATGAAATTTTTTAAAAACACTTTTTTTACAAAACTAATATTGTTGGGTCAATTTATTAATATTGACGCAAAATTATGAACAAAAAGACATTCCGCATGTTAATCGGTTGAGTTTCTGCGAACTTATGGGGGATCATAAGCCATGAAGGGGGGTTCGATGAAATTTTTCAAAAACACATTTTTTTACAAAACTAATATTGTTGAGTCAATTTATTAATATTGACGCAAAATTATGAACAAAAAGACATTCCGCATGTTAATCGGTTGAGTTTCTGCGAACTTATGGGGGCTTTCAAATTTCGTAGTTTTTGATCATAAGCCATGAAGGGGGGTTCGATGAAATTTTTCAAAAACACTTTTTTTACAAACTAATATTGTTGAGTCAATTTATTAATATTGACGCAAAATTATGAACAAAAAGACAGTCCGCATGTTAATCGGTTGAGTTTCTGCGAACTTATGGGGGTTTTCAAATTTCGTAGTTTTTGATCATAAGCCATGAAGGTGGGTTCGATGGAATTTTCAAAAACACTTTTTTTACAAAGCTAATATTGTTGAGTCAATTTATTAATATTGGCGCAAAATTATGAACAAAAAGACATTCCGCATGTTAATCGGTTGAGTTTCTGCGAACTTATGGGGGTTTTCAAATTTCGTAGTTTTTGATCATAAGCCATGAAATTTCGATGAAATTTTTCAAAAAATTTTTTTTACAAAACTAATATTGTTGAGTCAATTTATTTTTATTGACGTAAAATTATGAACAAAAAGACATTCCGCATGTTAATCGGTTGAGTTTCTGCGAACTTATGGGGGTTTTCAAATTTCGTTGCTTTTGATCATAAGCCATGAAGGGGGGTTCGATGAAATTTTTCAAAAACACTTTTTTTACAAAACTAATATTGTTGAGTCAATTTATTAATATTGACGTAAAATTATGAACAAAAAGACATTCCGCATGTTAATCGGTTGAGTTTCTGCGAACTTATGGGAGTTTTTAAATTTCGAAGTTTTTGATCATAAGCCATGAAGGGGGGTTCGATGAAATTTTTTAAAAACACTTTTTTTACAAAACTAATATTGTTGAGTCAATTTATTAATATTGGCGCAAAATTATGAACAAAAAGACATTCCGCATGTTAATCGGTTGAGTTTCTGCGAACTTATGGGGGTTTTCAAATTTCGTACTTTATGAACATAAGTCATGAAGGGGGGTACGATCAAATTTTTCAAAAACACTTTTTTTACAAACTAATATTGTTGAGTCAATTTATTAATATTGACGCAAAATTATGAACAAAAAGTCAGTCCGCATGTAAATTTTCAAATTTCGTAGTTTTTGATCTTATGCCATGAAGGGGGGTTCGATGAAATTTTTTAAAAACACTTTTTTTACAAAACTAATATTGTTGAGTCAATTTATTAATATTGGCGCAAAATTATGAACAAAAAGACATTCCGCATGTTAATCGGTTGAGTTTCTGCGAACTTATGGGGGCTTTCAAATTTCGTAGTTTTTGATCATAAGCCATGAAGGGGGGTTCGATGAAATTTTTCAAAAACACTTTTTTTACAAACTAATATTGTTGAGTCAATTTATTAATATTGACGCAAAATTATGAACAAAAAGACAGTCCGCATGTTAATCGGTTGAGTTTCTGCGAACTTATGGGGGTTTTCAAATTTCGAAGTTTTTGATCATAAGCCATGAAGGTGGGTTCGATGGAATTTTCAAAAACACTTTTTTTACAAAGCTAATATTGTTGAGTCAATTTATTCATATTGGCGCAAAATTATGAACAAAAAGACATTCCGCATGTTAATCGGTTGAGTTTCTGCGAACTTATGGGGGTTTTCAAATTTCGTAGTTTTTGATCATAAGCCATGAAATTTCGATGAAATTTTTCAAAAACACTTTTTTTACAAAACTAATATTGTTGAGTCAATTTATTTTTATTGACGTAAAATTATGAACAAAAAGACATTCCGCATGTTAATCGGTTGAGTTTCTGCGAACTTATGGGGGTTTTCAAATTTCGTTGCTTTTGATCATAAGCCATGAAGGGGGGTTCGATGAAATTTTTCAAAAACACTTTTTTTACAAAACTAATATTGTTGAGTCAATTTATTAATATTGACGTAAAATTATGAACAAAAAGACATTCCGCATGTTAATCGGTTGAGTTTCTGCGAACTTATGGGAGTTTTTAAATTTCGAAGTTTTTGATCATAAGCCATGAAGGGGGGTTCGATGAAATTTTTTAAAAACACTTTTTTTACAAAACTAATATTGTTGAGTCAATTTATTAATATTGGCGCAAAATTATGAACAAAAAGACATTCCGCATGTTAATCGGTTGAGTTTCTGCGAACTTATGGGGGTTTTCAAATTTCGTACTTTATGAACATAAGTCATGAAGGGGGGTACGATCAAATTTTTCAAAGACATTTTTTTACAAAACTAATATTGTTGACTCAATTTATTTATATTGGGGAAAAATTATGACCAAAAAGACATTCCGCATGTAAATCGGTTGAGTTTCTGCGAACTTATGGGAGTTTTTAAATTTCGTAGTTTCTGATCATAAGCCATGAAGGGGGGTTCGATGAAATTTTTCAAAAACAAAATTATGAACAAAAAGACATTCCGCATGTTAATCGGTTGAGTTTCTGCGAACTTATGGGAGTTTTTAAATTTCGTAGTTTCTGATCATAAGCCATGAAGGGGGGTTCGATGAAATTTTTCAAAAACAAAATTATGAACAAAAAGACATTCCGCATGTTAATCGGTTGAGTTTCTGCGAACTTATGGGGGTTTTCAAATTTCGAAGTTTTTGATCATAAGCCATGAAGGGGGGTTCGATGAAATTTTTCAAAAACACCTTTTTTACAAAACTAATATTGTTGAGTCAATTTATTAATATTGACGCAAAATTATGAACAAAAAGACATTCCGCATGTTAATCGGTTGAGTTTCTGCGAACTTATGGGAGTTTTCAAATTTCGTAGTTTTTGATCATAAGCCATGAAGGGGGGTTCGATGAAATTTTTCAAAAACAAAATTATGAACAAAAAGACATTCCGCATGTTAATCGGTTGAGTTTCTGCGAACTTATGGGAGTTTTCAAATTTCGTACTTTTTGATCATAAGCCATGAAGGAGGGTTCGATGAAATTTTTCAAAAACACTTTTTTTACAAAACTAATATTGTTGGGTCAATTTATTAATATTGACTCAAAATTATGAACAAAAAGACATTCCGCATGTTAATCGGTTGAGTTTCTGCGAACTTATGGGAGTTTTCAAATTTCGTAGTTTCTGATCATAAGCCATGAAGGGGGGTTCGATGAAATTTTTCAAAAACACTTTTTTTACAAAACTAATATTGTTGGGTCAATTTATTAATATTGACGCAAAATTATGAACAAAAAGACATTCCGCATGTTAATCGGTTGAGTTTCTGCGAACTTATGGGGGTTTTCAAATTTCGTAGTTTCTGATCATAAGCCATGAAGGGGGGTTCGATGAAATTTTTCAAAAACAAAATTATGAACAAAAAGACATTCCGCATGTTAATCGGTTGAGTTTCTGCGAACTTATGGGAGTTTTTAAATTTCGAAGTTTTTGATCATAAGCCATGAAGGGGGGTTCGATGAAATTTTTTAAAAACACTTTTTTTACAAAACTAATATTGTTGAGTCAATTTATTAATATTGGCGCAAAATTATGAACAAAAAGACATTCCGCATGTTAATCGGTTGAGTTTCTGCGAACTTATGGGGGTTTTCAAATTTCGTAGTTTTTGATCATAAGCCATGAAATTTCGATGAAATTTTTCAAAAACACTTTTTTTACAAAACTAATATTGTTGAGTCAATTTATTTTTATTGACGTAAAATTATGAACAAAAAGACATTCCGCATGTTAATCGGTTGAGTTTCAGCGAACTTATGGGGGTTTTCAAATTTCGTTGCTTTTGATCATAAGCCATGAAGGGGGGTTCGATGAAATTTTTCAAAAACACTTTTTTTACAAAACTAATATTGTTGAGTCAATTTATTAATATTGACGTAAAATTATGAACAAAAAGACATTCCGCATGTTAATCGGTTGAGTTTCTGCGAACTTATGGGAGTTTTTAAATTTCGAAGTTTTTGATCATAAGCCATGAAGGGGGGTTCGATGAAATTTTTTAAAAACACTTTTTTTACAAAACTAATATTGTTGAGTCAATTTATTAATATTGGCGCAAAATTATGAACAAAAAGACATTCCGCATGTTAATCGGTTGAGTTTCTGCGAACTTATGGGGGTTTTCAAATTTCGTACTTTATGAACATAAGTCATGAAGGGGGGTACGATCAAATTTTTCAAAAACACTTTTTTTACAAACTAATATTGTTGAGTCAATTTATTAATATTGACGCAAAATTATGAACAAAAAGACAGTCCGCATGTAAATTTTCAAATTTCGTAGTTTTTGATCTTATGCCATGAAGGGGGGTTCGATGAAATTTTTCAAAAACACTTTTTTTACAAAACTAATATTGTTGGGTCAATTTATTAATATTGACGCAAAATTATGAACAAAAAGACATTCCGCATGTTAATCGGTTGAGTTTCTGCGAACTTATGGGGGATCATAAGCCATGAAGGGGGGTTCGATGAAATTTTTCAAAAACACCTTTTTTTACAAAACTAATATTGTTGAGTCAATTTATTAATATTGACGCAAAATTATGAACAAAAAGACATTCCGCATGTTAATCGGTTGAGTTTCTGCGAACTTATGGGGGCTTTCAAATTTCGTAGTTTTTGATCATAAGCCATGAAGGGGGGTTCGATGAAATTTTTCAAAAACACTTTTTTTACAAAGCTAATATTGTTGAGTCAATTTATTAATATTGGCGCAAAATTATGAACAAAAAGACATTCCGCATGTTAATCGGTTGAGTTTCTGCGAACTTATGGGGGCTTTCAAATTTTGTAGTTTTTGATCATAAGCCATGAAATTTCGATGAAATTTTTCAAAAACACTTTTTTTACAAAACTAATATTGTTGAGTCAATTTATTTTTATTGACGTAAAATTATGAACAAAAAGACATTCCGCATGTTAATCGGTTGAGTTTCTGCGAACTTATGGGGGTTTTCAAATTTCGTTGCTTTTGATCATAAGCCATGAAGGGGGGTTCGATGAAATTTTTCAAAAACACTTTTTTTACAAAACTAATATTGTTGAGTCAATTTATTAATATTGACGTAAAATTATGAACAAAAAGACATTCCGCATGTTAATCGGTTGAGTTTCTGCGAACTTATGGGAGTTTTTAAATTTCGAAGTTTTTGATCATAAGCCATGAAGGGGGGTTCGATGAAATTTTTTAAAAACACTTTTTTTACAAAACTAATATTGTTGAGTCAATTTATTAATATTGGCGCAAAATTATGAACAAAAAGACATTCCGCATGTTAATCGGTTGAGTTTCTGCGAACTTATGGGGGTTTTCAAATTTCGTACTTTATGAACATAAGTCATGAAGGGGGGTACGATCAAATTTTTCAAATACATTTTTTTACAAAACTAATATTGTTGACTCAATTTATTTATATTGGGGCCAAATTATGACCAAAAAGACATTCCGCATGTAAATCGGTTGAGTTTCTGCGAACTTATGGGGGTTTTCAAATTTCGTAGTTTTTGATCATAAGCCATGAAGGGGGGTTCGATGAAATGTTTCAAAAACTCTTTTTTTACAAAACTAATATTGTTAAGTCAATTTATTAATATTGACGCAAAATTATGAACAAAAAGACATTCCGCATGTTAATCGGTTGACTTTCTGCGAACTTATGGGAGTTTTTAAATTTCGTAGTTTCTGATCATAAGCCATGAAGGGGGGTTCGATGAAATTTTTCAAAAACAAAATTATGAACAAAAAGACATTCCGCATGTTAATCGGTTGAGTTTCTGCGAACTTATGGGAGTTTTCAAATTTCGTAGTTTTTGATCATAAGCCATGAAGGGGGGTTCGATGAAATTTTTCAAAAACAAAATTATGAACAAAAAGACATTCCGCATGTTAATCGGTTGAGTTTCTGCGAACTTATGGGGGTTTTCAAATTTCGAAGTTTTTGATCATAAGCCATGAAGGGGGGTTCGATGAAATTTTTCAAAAACACCTTTTTTACAAAACTAATATTGTTGAGTCAATTTATTAATATTGACGCAAAATTATGAACAAAAAGACATTCCGCATGTTAATCGGTTGAGTTTCTGCGAACTTATGGGAGTTTTCAAATTTCGTAGTTTTTGATCATAAGCCATGAAGGGGGGTTCGATGAAATTTTTCAAAAACAAAATTATGAACAAAAAGACATTCCGCATGTTAATCGGTTGAGTTTCTGCGAACTTATGGGAGTTTTCAAATTTCGTACTTTTTGATCATAAGCCATGAAGGAGGGTTCGATGAAATTTTTCAAAAACACTTTTTTTACAAAACTAATATTGTTGGGTCAATTTATTAATATTGACTCAAAATTATGAACAAAAAGACATTCCGCATGTTAATCGGTTGAGTTTCTGCGAACTTATGGGAGTTTTCAAATTTCGTAGTTTCTGATCATAAGCCATGAAGGGGGGTTCGATGAAATTTTTCAAAAACACTTTTTTTACAAAACTAATATTGTTGGGTCAATTTATTAATATTGACGCAAAATTATGAACAAAAAGACATTCCGCATGTTAATCGGTTGAGTTTCTGCGAACTTATGGGGGTTTTCAAATTTCGTAGTTTCTGATCATAAGCCATGAAGGGGGGTTCGATGAAATTTTTCAAAAACAAAATTATGAACAAAAAGACATTCCGCATGTTAATCGGTTGAGTTTCTGCGAACATATGGGAGTTTTCAAATTTCGTAGTTTTTGATCATAAGCCATGAAGGGGGGTTCGATGAAATTTTTCAAAAACACTTTTTTTACAAAACTCATATTGTTGAGTCAATTTATTAATATTGACGCAAAATTATGAACAAAAAGACATTCCGCATGTTAATCGGTTGAGTTTCTGCGAACTTATGGGGGTTTGCAAATTTCGTAGTTTCTGATCATAAGCCATGAAGGGGGGTTCGATGAAATTTTTCAAAAACAAAATTATGAACAAAAAGACATTCCGCATGTTAATCGGTTGAGTTTCTGCGAACTTATGGGAGTTTTCAAATTTCGTAGTTTTTGATCATAAGCCATGAAGGAGGGTTCGATGAAATTTTTCAAAAACACTTTTTTTACAAAACTAATATTGTTGGGTCAATTTATTAATATTGACGCAAAATTATGAACAAAAAGACATTCGGCATGTTAATCGGTTGAGTTTCTGCGAACTTATGGGGGTTTTCAAATTTCGTAGTTTCTGATCATAAGCCATGAAGGGGGGTTCGATGAAATTTTTCAAAAACAAAATTATGAACAAAAAGACATTCCGCATGTTAATCGGTTGAGTTTCTGCGAACTTATGGGAGTTTTCAAATTTCGTAGTTTTTGATCATAAGCCATGAAGGGGGGTTCGATGAAATTTTTCAAAAACACTTTTTTTACAAAACTAATATTGTTGAGTCAATTTATTAATATTGACGCAAAATTATGAACAAAAAGACATTCCGCATGCTAATCGGTTGAGTTTCTGCGAACTTATGGGGGTTTTCAAATTTCGTAGTTTTTGATCATAAAGGGGGTTCGATAAAATTTTTCAAAAACAAAATTATGATCAAAAAGACATTCCGCATGTTAATCGGTTGAGTTTCTGCGAACTTATGGGGGTTTTCAAATTTCGTAGTTTCTGATCATAAGCCATGAAGGGGGGTTCGATGAAATTTTTCAAAAACAAAATTATGAACAAAAAGACATTCCGCATGTTAATCGGTTGAGTTTCTGCGAACTTATGGGAGTTTTCAAATTTCGTACTTTTTGATCATAAGCCATGAAGGAGGGTTCGATGAAATTTTTCAAAAACACTTTTTTTACAAAACTAATATTGTTGGGTCAATTTATTAATATTGACTCAAAATTATGAACAAAAAGACATTCCGCATGTTAATCGGTTGAGTTTCTGCGAACTTATGGGAGTTTTTAAATTTCGAAGTTTTTGATCATAAGCCATGAAGGGGGGTTCGATGAAATTTTTTAAAAACACTTTTTTTACAAAACTAATATTGTTGAGTCAATTTATTAATATTGGCGCAAAATTATGAACAAAAAGACATTCCGCATGTTAATCGGTTGAGTTTCTGCGAACTTATGGGGGTTTTCAAATTTCGTAGTTTTTGATCATAAGCCATGAAATTTCGATGAAATTTTTCAAAAACACTTTTTTTACAAAACTAATATTGTTGAGTCAATTTATTTTTATTGACGTAAAATTATGAACAAAAAGACATTCCGCATGTTAATCGGTTGAGTTTCTGCGAACTTATGGGGGTTTTCAAATTTCGTTGCTTTTGATCATAAGCCATGAAGGGGGGTTCGATGAAATTTTTCAAAAACACTTTTTTTACAAAACTAATATTGTTGAGTCAATTTATTAATATTGACGTAAAATTATGAACAAAAAGACATTCCGCATGTTAATCGGTTGAGTTTCTGCGAACTTATGGGAGTTTTTAAATTTCGAAGTTTTTGATCATAAGCCATGAAGGGGGGTTCGATGAAATTTTTTAAAAACACTTTTTTTACAAAACTAATATTGTTGAGTCAATTTATTAATATTGGCGCAAAATTATGAACAAAAAGACATTCCGCATGTTAATCGGTTGAGTTTCTGCGAACTTATGGGGGTTTTCAAATTTCGTACTTTATGAACATAAGTCATGAAGGGGGGTACGATCAAATTTTTCAAAGACATTTTTTTACAAAACTAATATTGTTGACTCAATTTATTTATATTGGGGCCAAATTATGACCAAAAAGACATTCCGCATGTAAATCGGTTGAGTTTCTGCGAACTTATGGGGGTTTTCAAATTTCGTAGTTTTTGATCATAAGCCATGAAGGGGGGTTCGATGAAATGTTTCAAAAACTCTTTTTTTACAAAACTAATATTGTTAAGTCAATTTATTAATATTGACGCAAAATTATGAACAAAAAGACATTCCGCATGTTAATCGGTTGACTTTCTGCGAACTTATGGGAGTTTTTAAATTTCGTAGTTTCTGATCATAAGCCATGAAGGGGGGTTCGATGAAATTTTTCAAAAACAAAATTATGAACAAAAAGACATTCCGCATGTTAATCGGTTGAGTTTCTGCGAACTTATGGGAGTTTTCAAATTTCGTAGTTTTTGATCATAAGCCATGAAGGGGGGTTCGATGAAATTTTTCAAAAACAAAATTATGAACAAAAAGACATTCCGCATGTTAATCGGTTGAGTTTCTGCGAACTTATGGGGGTTTTCAAATTTCGAAGTTTTTGATCATAAGCCATGAAGGGGGGTTCGATGAAATTTTTCAAAAACACCTTTTTTACAAAACTAATATTGTTGAGTCAATTTATTAATATTGACGCAAAATTATGAACAAAAAGACATTCCGCATGTTAATCGGTTGAGTTTCTGCGAACTTATGGGAGTTTTCAAATTTCGTAGTTTTTGATCATAAGCCATGAAGGGGGGTTCGATGAAATTTTTCAAAAACAAAATTATGAACAAAAAGACATTCCGCATGTTAATCGGTTGAGTTTCTGCGAACTTATGGGAGTTTTCAAATTTCGTACTTTTTGATCATAAGCCATGAAGGAGGGTTCGATGAAATTTTTCAAAAACACTTTTTTTACAAAACTAATATTGTTGGGTCAATTTATTAATATTGACTCAAAATTATGAACAAAAAGACATTCCGCATGTTAATCGGTTGAGTTTCTGCGAACTTATGGGAGTTTTCAAATTTCGTAGTTTCTGATCATAAGCCATGAAGGGGGGTTCGATGAAATTTTTCAAAAACACTTTTTTTACAAAACTAATATTGTTGGGTCAATTTATTAATATTGACGCAAAATTATGAACAAAAAGACATTCCGCATGTTAATCGGTTGAGTTTCTGCGAACTTATGGGGGTTTTCAAATTTCGAAGTTTTTGATCATAAGCCATGAAGGGGGGGTCGATGAAATTTTTCAAAAACACTTTTTTTACAAAACTCATATTGTTGAGTCAATTTATTAATATTGACGCAAAATTATGAACAAAAAGACATTCCGCATGTTAATCGGTTGAGTTTCTGCGAACTTATGGGGGTTTGCAAATTTCGTAGTTTCTGATCATAAGCCATGAAGGGGGGTTCGATGAAATTTTTCAAAAACAAAATTATGAACAAAAAGACATTCCGCATGTTAATCGGTTGAGTTTCTGCGAACTTATGGGAGTTTTCAAATTTCGTAGTTTTTGATCATAAGCCATGAAGGAGGGTTCGATGAAATTTTTCAAAAACACTTTTTTTACAAAACTAATATTGTTGGGTCAATTTATTAATATTGACGCAAAATTATGAACAAAAAGACATTCGGCATGTTAATCGGTTGAGTTTCTGCGAACTTATGGGGGTTTTCAAATTTCGTAGTTTCTGATCATAAGCCATGAAGGGGGGTTCGATGAAATTTTTCAAAAACAAAATTATGAACAAAAAGACATTCCGCATGTTAATCGGTTGAGTTTCTGCGAACTTATGGGAGTTTTCAAATTTCGTAGTTTTTGATCATAAGCCATGAAGGGGGGTTCGATGAAATTTTTCAAAAACACTTTTTTTACAAAACTAATATTGTTGAGTCAATTTATTAATATTGACGCAAAATTATGAACAAAAAGACATTCCGCATGCTAATCGGTTGAGTTTCTGCGAACTTATGGGGGTTTTCAAATTTCGTAGTTTTTGATCATAAGGGGGGTTCGATAAAATTTTTCAAAAACAAAATTATGATCAAAAAGACATTCCGCATGTTAATCGGTTGAGTTTCTGCGAACTTATGGGGGTTTTCAAATTTTGTAGTTTTTGATCATAAGCCATGAAGGGGGGTTCGATGAAATTTTTCAAAAACACTTTTTTTACAAAACTAATATTGTTGAGTCAATTTATTTATATTGACGCAAAATTATGAACAAAAAGACATACCGCATGTTAATCGGTTGAGATTCTGCGAACTTATGGGAGTTTTCAAATTTCGTAGTTTTTGATCACAAGCCATGAAGGGGGGTTCGATGAAATTTTTCAAAAACACTTTTTTTACAAAACTTATATTATTGAGTCAATTTATTAATATTGACGCAAAATTGAGTTTCTGCGAACTTATGGGGTTTTCAAATTTCGTAGTTTTTGATCATAAGGGGGGTTCGATGAAATTTTTCAAAAACAAAATTATGATCAAAAAGACATTCCGCATGTTAATCGGTTGAGTTTCTGCGAACTTATGGGGGTTTTCAAATTTCGTAGTTTTTGATCTTATGCCATGAAGGGGGGTTCGATGAAATTTTTCAAAAACACTTTTTTTACAAAACTAATATTGTTGGGTCAATTTATTAATATTGACGCAAAATTATGAACAAAAAGACATTCCGCATGTTAATCGGTTGAGTTTCTGCGAACTTATGGGGGATCATAAGCCATGAAGGGGGGTTCGATGCAATTTTTCAAAAACACCTTTTTTTACAAAACTAATATTGTTGAGTCAATTTAATAATATTGACGCAAAATTATGAACAAAAAGACATTCCGCATGTTAATCGGTTGAGTTTCTGCGAACTTATGGGGGCTTTCAAATTTCGTAGTTTTTGATCATAAGCCATGAAGGGGGGTTCGATGAAATTTTTCAAAAACACTTTTTTTACAAACTAATATTGTTGAGTAAATTTATTAATATTGACGCAAAATTATGAACAAAAAGACAGTCCGCATGTTAATCGGTTGAGTTTCTGCGAACTTATGGGGGTTTTCAAATTTCGTAGTTTTTGATCATAAGCCATGAAGGTGGGTTCGATGGAATTTTCAAAAACACTTTTTTTACAAAGCTAATATTGTTGAGTCAATTTATTAATATTGGCGCAAAATTATGAACAAAAAGACATTCCGCATGTTAATCGGTTGAGTTTCTGCGAACTTATGGGGGTTTTCAAATTTCGTAGTTTTTGATCATAAGCCATGAAATTTCGATGAAATTTTTCAAAAACACTTTTTTTACAAAACTAATATTGTTGAGTCAATTTATTTTTATTGACGTAAAATTATGAACAAAAAGACATTCCGCATGTTAATCGGTTGAGTTTCTGCGAACTTATGGGGGTTTTCAAATTTCGTTGCTTTTGATCATAAGCCATGAAGGGGGGTTCGATGAAATTTTTCAAAAACACTTTTTTTACAAAACTAATATTGTTGAGTCAATTTATTAATATTGACGTAAAATTATGAACAAAAAGACATTCCGCATGTTAATCGGTTGAGTGTCTGCGAACTTATGGGGGTTTTCAAATTTCGTAGTTTCTGATCATAAGCCATGAAGGGTGGTTCGATGAAATTTTTCAAAAAACACTTTTTTTACAAAACTAATATTGTTGAGTCAATTTATTAATATTGACGCAAAATTATGAACAAAAAGACATTCCGCATGTTAATCGGTTGAGTGTCTGCGAACTTATGGGGGTTTTCAAATTTCGTAGTTTCTGATCATAAGCCATGAAGGGGGGTTCGATGAAATTTTTCAAAAAACACTTTTTTTACAAAACTAATATTGTTGAGTCAATTTATTAATATTGACGCAAAATTATGAACAAAAAGACATTCCGCATGTTAATCGGTTGAGTGTCTGCGAACTTATGGGGGTTTTCAAATTTCGTAGTTTTTGATCATAAGCCATGAAGGGGGGTTCGATGAAATTTTTCAAAAACACTTTTTTTACAAAACTAATATTGTTGAGTCAATTTATTAATATTGACGTAAAATTGTGAACAAAAAGACATTCCGCATGTTAATCGGTTGAGTGTCTGCGAACTTATGGGGGTTTTCAAATTTCGTAGTTTCTGATCATAAGCCATGAATAATATTGTTGAGTCAATTTATTAATATTGACGCAAAATTATGAACAAAAAGACATTCCGCATGTTAATCGGTTGAGTTTCTGCGAACTTATGGGGGTTTTCAAATTTCGTAGTTATTGATCATAAGCCATGAAGGGGGGTTCGATGAAATTTTTGAAAAACACTTTTTTTACAAAACTAATATTGTTGAGTCAATTTATTAAAATTGACGCAAAATTATGGACAAAAAGACATTCCGCATGTTAATCGGTTGAGTGTCTGCGAACTTATGGGGGTTTTCAAATTTCGTAGTTATTGATCATAAGCCATGAAGGGGGGTACGATGAAATTTTTGAAAAACACTTTTTTTACAAAACTAATATTGTTGAGTCAATTTATTAAAATTGACGCAAAATTATGGACAAAAAGACATTCCGCATGTTAATCGGTTGAGTGTCTGCGAACTTATGGGGGTTTTCAAATTTCGTAGTTATTGGTCATAAGCCATGAAGGGGGGTTCGATGAAATTTTTCAAAAGCACATTCTTTACAAAACTAATATTGTTGAGTCAATTTATTAAAATTGACGCAAAATTATGAACAAAAAGACATTTCGCATGTTAATCGGTTGAGTTTCTGCGAACTTATGGGGGTTTTCAAATTTCGTAGTTATTGATCATAAGCCATGAAGGGGGGTACGATGAAATTTTTGAAAAACACTTTTTTTACAAAACTAATATTGTTGAGTCAATTTATTAAAATTGACGCAAAATTATGGACAAAAAGGCATTCCGCATGTTAATCGGTTGAGTTTCTGCGAACTTGGGGGTTTTTAAATTTCGTAGTTTTGATCATAAGCCATGAAGGGGGGTTCGATGAAATTTTTCAAAAACACTTTTTTTACAAAACTAATATTGTTGAGTCAATTTATTAACATTGACGCAAAATTATGAACAAAAAGACATTTCGCATGTTAATCGGTTGAGTTTCTGCGAACTTATGGGGGTTTTCAAATTTCGTAGTTATTGATCATAAGCCATGAAGGGGGGTACGATGAAATTTTTGAAAAACACTTTTTTTACAAAACTAATATTGTTGAGTCAATTTATTAAAATTGACGCAAAATTATGGACAAAAAGGCATTCCGCATGTTAATCGGTTGAGTTTCTGCGAACTTGGGGGTTTTCAAATTTCGTAGTTTTTGATCATAAGCCATGAAGGGGGGTTCGATGAAATTTTTCAAAAGCACATTCTTTACAAAACTAATATTGTTGAGTCAATTTATTAACACTGACGCAAAATTATGAACAAAAAGACATTTCGCATGTTAATCGGTTGAGTTTCTGCGAACTTATGGGGGTTTTCAAATTTCGTAGTTATTGATCATAAGCCATGAAGGGGGGTACGATGAAATCTTTGAAAAACACTTTTTTTACAAAACTAATATTGTTGAGTCAATTTATTAAAATTGACGCAAAATTATGGTCAAAAAGACATTCCGCATGTTAATCGGTTGAGTGTCTGCGAACTTATGGGGGTTTTCAAATTTCGTAGTTTCTGATCATAAGCCATGAAGGGGGTTCGATGAAATTTTTCAAAAGCACATTCTTTACAAAACTAATATTGTTGAGTCAATTTATTAACATTGACGCAAAATTATGAACAAAAAGACATTTCGCATGTTAATCGGTTGAGTTTCTGCGAACTTATGGGGGTTTTCAAATTTCGTAGTTTTTGATCTTAAGCCATGAAGGGGGGTACGATGAAATTTTTGAAAAACACTTTTTTTACAAAACTAATATTGTTGAGTCAATTTATTAAAATTGACGCAAAATTATGGACAAAAAGACATTCCGCATGTTAATCGGTTGAGTGTCTGCGAACTTATGGGGGTTTTCAAATTTCGTAGTTTCTGATCATAAGCCATGAAGGGGGTTCGATGAAATTTTTCAAAAGCACATTCTTTACAAAACTTATATTGTTGAGTCAATTTATTAACATTGACGCAAAATTATGAACAAAAAGACATTCCGCATGTTAATCGGTTGAGTTTCTGCGAACTTATGGGGGCTTTCAAATTTCGTAGTTTTTGATCATAAGCCATGAAGGGGGGTTCGATGAAATTTTTCAAAAACACTTTTTTTACAAAACTTATATTGTTGAGTCAATTTATTAATATTGACGCAAAATTATGAACAAAAAGACATTCCGCATGTTAATCGGTTGAGTGTCTGCGAACTTATGGGGGTTTTCAAATTTCGTAGTTTTTGATCATAAGCCATGAAGGGGGGTTCGATGAAATTTTTCAAAAGCACATTTTTTACAAAAGTTATATTGTTGAGTCAATTTATTAATATTGACGCAAAATTATGAACAAAAAGACATTCCGCATGTTAATCGGTTGAGTTTCTGCGAACTTATGGGGGTTTTCAAATTTCGTAGTTTTTGATCATAAGCCATGAAGGGGGGTTCGATGAAATTTTTCAAAAGCACATTTTTTACAAAACTTATATTGTTGAGTCAATTTATTAATATTGACGCAAAATTATGAACAAAAAGACATTCCGCATGTTAATCGGTTGAGTGTCTGCGAACTTATGGGGGTTTTCAAATTTCGTAGTTTTTGATCATAAGCCATGAAGGGGGATTCGATGAAATTTTTCAAAAAGCACATTTTTTACAAAACTTATATTGTGTAGTCAATTTATTAATATTGACGCAAAATTATGAACAAAAAGACATTCCGCATGTTAATCGGTTGAGTGTCTGCGAACTTATGGGGGTTTTCAAATTTCGTAGTTTTTGATCATAAGCCATGAAGGGGGGTTCGATGAAATTTCTCAAAAGCACATTTTTTACAAAACTAATATTGTTGAGTCAATTTATTAACATTGACGCAAAATTATGAACAAAAAGACATTCCGCATGTTAATCGGTTGAGTTTCTGCGAACTTATGGGGGTTTTCAAATTTCATAGTTTTTGATCATAAGCAATGAAGGTGGGTTCGATGAAATTTTTCAAAAACACTTTTTTTACAAAACTAATATTGTTGAGTCAATTTATTAATATTGACGCAAAATTATGAACAAAAAGACAATCCGCATGTTAATCGGTTGAGTGTCTGCGAACTTATGGGGGTTTTCAAATTTCGTAGTTTTTGATCATAAGCCATCATAAGGGGGGTTCGATGAAATTTTTCAAAAGCACATTTTTTACAAAACTTATATTGTTGAGTCAATTTATTAATATTGACGCAAAATTATGAACAAAAATACATTCCGCATGATAATCGGTTGAGTTTCTGCGAACTTATGGGGGTTTTCATCATAAGCCATGAAGGGGGGTTCGATGAAATTTTTCAAAAACACTTTTTTTACAAAACTAATATTGTTGAGTCAATTTATTAATATTGACGCAAAATTATGAACAAAAAGACATTCCGCATGTTAATCGGTTGAGTGTCTGCGAACTTATGGGGGCTTTCAAATTTCGTAGTTTTTGATCATAAGCCATGAAGGGGGGTTCGATGAAATTTTTCAAAAACACTTTTTTTACAAAACTTATATTGTTGAGTCAATTTATTAATATTGACGCAAAATTATGAACAAAAATACATTCCGCATGATAATCGGTTGAGTTTCTGAGAACTTATGGGGGTTTTCATCATAAGCCATGAAGGGGGGTTCGATGAAATTTTTCAAAAACACTTTTTTTACAAAACTAATATTGTTGAGTCAATTTATTAATATTGACGCAAAATTATGAACAAAAAGACATTCCGCATGTTAATCGGTTGAGTGTCTGCGAACTTATGGGGGCTTTCAAATTTCGTAGTTTTTGATCATAAGCCATGAAGGGGGGTTCGATGAAATTTTTCAAAAACACTTTTTTTACAAAACTTATATTGTTGAGTCAATTTATTAATATTGACGCAAAATTATGAACAAAAAGACATTCCGCATGTTAATCGGTTGAGTTTCTGCGAACTTATGGGGGTTTTCAAATTTCGTAGTTTTTGATCATAAGCCATGAAGGGGGGTTCGATGAAATTTTTCAAAAACACCTTTTTTACAAAACTTATATTGTTGAGTCAATTTATTAATATTGACGCAAAATTATGAACAAAAAGACATTCCGCATGTTAATCGGTTGAGTGTCTGCGAACTTATGGGGGTTTTCAAATTTCGTAGTTTTTGATCATAAGCCATGAAGGGGGGTTCGATGAAATTTTTCAAAAGCACATTTTTTACAAAACTTATATTGTTGAGTCAATTTATTAATATTGACGCAAAATTATGAACAAAAAGACATTCCGCATGTTAATCGGTTGAGTGTCTGCGAACTTATGGGGGTTTTCAAATTTCGTAGTTTTTGATCATAAGCCATGAAGGGGGGTTCGATGAAATTTTTCAAAAAGCACATTTTTTACAAAACTAATATTGTGTAGTCAATTTATTAATATTGACGCAAAATTATGAACAAAAAGACATTCCGCATGTTAATCGGTTGAGTGTCTGCGAACTTATGGGGGATTTCAAATTTCGTAGTTTTTGATCATAAGCCATGAAGGGGGGTTCGATGAAATTTCTCAAAAGCACATTTTTTACAAAACTAATATTGTTGAGTCAATTTATTAACATTGACGCAAAATTATGAACAAAAAGACATTCCGTATGTTAATCGGTTGAGTTTCTGCGAACTTATGGGGGTTTTCAAATTTCATAGTTTTTGATCATAAGCCATGAAGGTGGGTTCGATGAAATTTTTCAAAAACACTTTTTTTACAAAACTTATATTGTTGAGTCAATTTATTAATATTGTCGCAAAATTATGAACAAAAAGACAATCCGCATGTTAATCGGTTGAGTGTCTGCGAACTTATGGGGGTTTTCAAATTTCGTAGTTTTTGATCATAAGCCATGAAGGGGGGTTCGATGAAATTTTTCAAAAGCACATTTTTTACAAAACTTATATTGTTGAGTCAATTTATTAATATTGACGCAAAATTATGAACAAAAATACATTCCGCATGATAATCGGTTGAGTTTCTGCGAACTTATGGGGGTTTTCATCATAAGCCATGAAGGGGGGTTCGATGAAATTTTTCAATAACACTTTTTTTACAAAACTAATATTGTTGAGTCAATTTATTAATATTGACGCAAAATTATGAACAAAAAGACATTCCGCATGTTAATCGGTTGAGTGTCTGCGAACTTATGGGGGCTTTCAAATTTCGTAGTTTTTGATCATAAGCCATGAAGGGGGGTTCGATGAAATTTTTCAAAAACACTTTTTTTACAAAACTTATATTGTTGAGTCAATTTATTAATATTGACGCAAAATTATGAACAAAAATACATTCCGCATGATAATCGGTTGAGTTTCTGCGAACTTATGGGGGTTTTCATCATAAGCCATGAAGGGGGGTTCGATAAAATTTTTCAAAAACACTTTTTTTACAAAACTAATATTGTTGAGTCAATTTATTAATATTGACGCAAAATTATGAACAAAAAGACATTCCGCATGTTAATCGGTTGAGTGTCTGCGAACTTATGGGGGCTTTCAAATTTCGTAGTTTTTGATCATAAGCCATGAAGGGGGGTTCGATGAAATTTTTCAAAAACACTTTTTTTACAAAACTTATATTGTTGAGTCAATTTATTAATATTGACGCAAAATTATGAACAAAAAGACATTCCGCATGTTAATCGGTTGAGTGTCTGCGAACTTATGGGGGTTTTCAAATTTCGTAGTTTTTGATCATAAGCCATGAAGGGGGGTTCGACGAAATTTCTCAAAACCACATTTTTTACAAAACTAATATTGTTGAGTCAATTTATTAACATTGACGCAAAATTATGAACAAAAAGACATTCCGCATGTTAATCGGTTGAGTTTCTGCGAACTTATGGGGGCTTTCAAATTTCGTAGTTTTTGGTCATAAGCCATGAAGGGGGGTTCGATGAAATTTTTCAAAAACACTTTTTTTACAAAACTAATATTGTTGAGTCAATTTATTAATATTGACGCAAAACTATGAACAAAAATACATTCCGCATGATAATCGGTTGAGTTTCTGCGAACTTATGGGGGTTTTCAAATTTCGTAGTTTTTGATCATAAGCCATGAAGGGGGGTTCGATGAAATTTTTCAAAAGCACATTTTTTACAAAACTAATATTGTTGAGTCAATTTATTAACATTGACGCAAAATTATGAACAAAAAGACATTTAGCATGTTAATCGGTTGAGTTTCTGCGAACTTATGGGGGTTTTCAAATTTCGTAGTTTTTGATCATAAGCCATGAAAGGGGGTACGATGAAATTTTTCAAAAACACTTTTTTTACAAAACTAATATTGTTAAGTCAATTTCTTAACATTGACGCAAAATTATGAACAAAAAGACATTCCGCATGTTAATCGGTTGAGTTTCTGCGAACTTATGGGAGTATTCAAATTTTGTAGTTTTTGATCATAAGCCATTAAGGGGGGTTCGATGAAATTTTTCAAAAACACTTTTTTACAAAACTAATATTGTTGAGTCAATTTATTAACATTGACGCAAAATTATGAACAAAAAGACATTCCGCATGTTAATCGGTTGAGTGTCTGCGAACTTATGGGGGTTTTCAAATTTCGTAGTTTTTGATCATAAGCCATGAAGGGGGGTTCGATGAAATTTTTCAAAAGCGCATTTTTTACAAAACTAATATTGTTGAGTCAATTTATTAACATTGACGCAAAATTATGAACAAAAAGACATTTCGCATGTTAATCGGTTGAGTTTCTGCGAACTTATGGGGGTTTTTAAATTTCGTAGTTTTTGATCATAAGCCATGAAAGGGGGTACGATGAAATTTTTCAAAAACACTTTTTTTACAAAACTAATATTGTTGAGTCAATTTATTAAAATTGACGCAAAATTATGGACAAAAAGACATTCCGCATGTTAATCGGTTGAGTGTCTGCGAACTTATGGGGGTTTTCAAATTTCGTAGTTTTTGATCATAAGCCATGAAGGGGGTTCGATGAAATTTTTCAAAAGCACATTTTTTACAAAACTAATATTGTTGAGTCAATTTATTAACATTGACGCAAAATTATGAACAAAAAGACATTCCGCATGTTAATCGGTTGAGTTTCTGCGAACTTATGGGGGTTTTCAAATTTCGTAGTTTTTGATCATAAGCCATGAAGGGGGGTTCGATGAAATTTTTTAAAAACACTTTTTTTACAAAACTAATATTGTTGAGTCAATTTATTAATATTGACGCAAAATTATGAACAAAAAGACATTCCGCATGTTAATCGGTTGAGTTTCTGCGAACTTATGGGAGTTTTCAAATTTTGTAGTTTTTGATCATAAGCCATGAAGGGGGGTTCGATGAAATTTTTTAAAAACACTTTTTTACAAAACTAATATTGTTGAGTCAATTTATTAACATTGACGCAAAATTATGAACAAAAAGACATTCCGCATGTTAATCGGTTGAGTGTCAGCGAACTTATGGGGGTTTTCAAATTTCGTAGTTTTTGATCATAAGCCATGAAGGGGGGTTCGATGAAATTTTTCAAAAGCACATTTTTTACAAAGCTAATATTGTTGAGTCAATTTATTAACATTGACGCAAAATTATGAACAAAAAGACATTTCGCATGTTAATCGGTTGAGTTTCTGCGAACTTATGGGGGTTTTCAAATTTTGTAGTTTTTGATCATAAGCCATGAAAGGGGGTTCGATGAAATTTTTCAAAAACACTTTTTTTACAAAACTAATATTGTTGAGTCAATTTATTAACATTGACGCAAAATTATGAACAAAAAGACATTCCGCATGTTAATTGGTTGAGTGTCTGCGAACTTATGGGGGTTTTTAAATTTCGTAGTTTTTGATCATAAGCCATGAAGGGAGGTTCGATGAAATTTTTCAAAAACACCTTTTTTACAAAACTAATAATGTTGAGTCAATTAATTAACATTGACGTAAAATTATGAACAAAAAGACATTCCGCATGTTAATCGGTTGAGTTTCTGCCAACTTATGGGGGTTTTCAAATTTCGTAGCTTTTGATCATAAGCCATGAAGGGGGGTACGATGAAATTTTTCAAAAACACTTTTTTTACAAAACTAATATTGTTGAGTCAATTTATTAATATTCACGTAAAATTATGAACAAAAAGACATTCCGCATGTTAATCGGTTGAGTGTCTGCGAACTTATGGGGGTTTTCAAATTTCGTAGTTTCTGATCATAAGCCATGAAGGGGGGTTCGATGAAATTTTTCAAAAACACTTTTTTTACAAAACTAATATTGTTGAGTCAATTTATTAATATTCACGTAAAATTATGAACAAAAAGACATTCCGCATGTTAATCGGTTGAGTGTCTGCGAACTTATGGGGGTTTTCAAATTTCGTAGTTTCTGATCATAAGCCATGAAGGGGGGTTCGATGAAATTTTTCAAAAACACTTTTTTTACAAAACTAATATTGTTGAGTCAATTTATTAACATTGACGTAAAATTATGAACAAAAAGACATTCCGCATGTTAATCGGTTGAGTGTCTGCGAACTTATGGGGTTTTTCAAATTTCGTAGTTTCTGATCATAAGCCATGAAGGGGGGTTCGATGAAATTTTTCAAAAACACTTTTTTTACAAAACTAATATTGTTGAGTCAATTTATTAATATTCACGTAAAATTATGAACAAAAAGACATTCCGCATGTTAATCGGTTGAGTGTCGGCGAACTTATGGGGGTTTTCAAATTTCGTAGTTTCTGATCATAAGCCATGAAGGGGGGTTCGATAAAATTTTTCAAAAACACTTTTTTTACAAAACTAATATTGTTGAGTCAATTTATTAATATTGACGCAAAATTATGAACAAAAAGACATTCCGCATGTTAATCGGTTGAGTTTCTGCGAACTTATGGGAGTTTTTCGTAGTTTTTGATCATAAGCCATGAAGGGGGGTTCGATGAAATTTTTCAAAAACACTTTTTTTACAAAACTAATATTGTTAAGTCAATTTATTAACATTGACGCAAAATTATGAACAAAAAGACATTCCGCATGTTAATCGGTTGAGTTTCTGCGAACTTATGGGAGTTTTCAAATTTCGTAGTTTTTGATCATAAGCCATGAAGGGGGGTTCGATGAAATTTTTCAAAAACACTTTTTTTACAAAACTAATATTGTTGAGTCAATTTATTAATATTGACGCAAAATTATGAACAAAAAGACATTCCGCATGTTAATCGGTTGAGTTTTTGCGAACTTATGGGGGTTTTCAAATTTTGTAGTTTCTGATCATAAGCCATGAAGGGGGGTTCGATGAAATTTTTCAAAAACACTTTTTTTTACAAAACTAATATTGTTGAGTCAATTTATTAATATTGACGCAAAATTATGAACAAAAAGACATTCCGCATGTTAATCGGTTGAGTTTCTGCGAACTTATGGGGGTTTTCAAATTTCGTAGTTTTTGATCATAAGAGGGGTTCGATGAAATTTTTTAAAAACACTTTTTTTACAAAACTAATATTGTTGAGTCAATTTATTAATATTGACGCAAAATTATGAACAAAAAGACATTCCGCATGTTAATCGGTTGAGTGTCTGCGAACTTATGGGGGTTTTCAAATTTCGTAGTTTCTGATCATAAGCCATGAAGGGGGGTTCGATAAAATTTTTCAAAAACACTTTTTTTACAAAACTAATATTGTTGAGTCAATTTATTAATATTGACGCAAAATTATGAACAAAAAGACATTCCGCATGTTAATCGGTTGAGTTTCTGCGAACTTATGGGAGTTTTTCGTAGTTTTTGATCATAAGCCATGAAGGGGGGTTCGATGAAATTTTTCAAAAACACTTTTTTTACAAAACTAATATTGTTAAGTCAATTTATTAACATTGACGCAAAATTATGAACAAAAAGACATTCCGCATGTTAATCGGTTGAGTTTCTGCGAACTTATGGGAGTTTTCAAATTTCGTAGTTTTTGATCATAAGCCATGAAGGGGGGTTCGATGAAATTTTTCAAAAACACTTTTTTTACAAAACTAATATTGTTGAGTCAATTTATTAATATTGACGCAAAATTATGAACAAAAAGACATTCCGCATGTTAATCGGTTGAGTTTTTGCGAACTTATGGGGGTTTTCAAATTTTGTAGTTTCTGATCATAAGCCATGAAGGGGGGTTCGATGAAATTTTTCAAAAACACTTTTTTTTACAAAACTAATATTGTTGAGTCAATTTATTAATATTGACGCAAAATTATGAACAAAAAGACATTCCGCATGTTAATCGGTTGAGTTTCTGCGAACTTATGGGGGTTTTCAAATTTCGTAGTTTTTGATCATAAGAGGGGTTCGATGAAATTTTTTAAAAACACTTTTTTTACAAAACTAATATTGTTGAGTCAATTTATTAATATTGACGCAAAATTATGAACAAAAAGACATTCCGCATGTTAATCGGTTGAGTTTCTGCGAACTTATGGGGGTTTTCAAATTTCGTAGTTTTTGATCATAAGCCATGAAGGGGGGTTCGATTAAATTTTTCAAAAACACTTGTTTTACAAAACTAATATTGTTGAGTCAATTTATTAATATTGACGCAAAATTATGAACAAAAAGACATTCCGCATGATAATCGGCTGAGTTTCTGCGAACTTATGGGGGTTTTCAAATTTTGTAGTTTTTGATCATAAGCCATGAAGGGGGGTTCGATGAAATTTTTCAAAAACACCTTTTTTACAAAACTAATATTGTTGAGTCAATTTATTAACATTGACGCAAAATTATGAACAAAAAGACATTCCGCATGTTAATCGGTTGAGTTTCTGCGAACTTATGGGGGCTTTCAAATTTCGTAGTTTTTGATCATAAGCCATGAAGGGGGGCTCGATGAAATTTTTCAAAAACACTTTTTTTACAAAACTAATATTGTTGAGTCAATTTATTAATATTGACGCAAAATTATGAACAAAAAGACATTCCGCATGATAATCGGTTGAGTTTCTGCGAACTTATGGTGGTTTTCAAATTTCGTAGTTTGTGATCATAAGCCATGAAGGGGGGTTCGATGAAATTTTTCAAAAACACTTTTTTACAAAACTAATATTGTTGAGTCAATTTATTAACATTGACGCAAAATTATGAACAAAAAGACATTCCGCATGTTAATCGGTTGAGTGTCAGCGAACTTATGGGGGTTTTCAAATTTCGTAGTTTTTGATCATAAGCCATGAAGGGGGGTTCGATGAAATTTTTCAAAAGCACATTTTTTACAAAACTAATATTGTTGAGTCAATTTATTAACATTGACGCAAAATTATGAACAACAAGACATTTCGCATGTTAATCGGTTGAGTTTCTGCGAACTTATGGGGGTTTTCAAATTTTGTAGTTTTTGATCATAAGCCATGAAGGGAGGTTCGATGAAATTTTTCAAAAACACCTTTTTTACAAAACTAATAATGTTGAGTCAATTAATTAACATTGACGTAAAATTATGAACAAAAAGACATTCCGCATGTTAATCGGTTGAGTTTCTGCCAACTTATGGGGGTTTTCAAATTTCGTAGCTTTTGATCATAAGCCATGAAGGGGGGT
This sequence comes from Drosophila limbata, assembly GCA_963924055.1. NCBI lineage: Eukaryota > Metazoa > Arthropoda > Insecta > Diptera > Drosophilidae > Drosophila > Drosophila limbata. The sequence goes on from CAWUOW010000280.1 coordinate 107,052, forward strand.
ACGATGAAATTTTTCAAAAACACTTTTTTTACAAAACTAATATTGTTGAGTCAATTTATTAATATTGACGTAAAATTATGAACAAAAAGACATTCCGCATGTTAATCGGTTGAGTGTCTGCGAACTTATGGGGGTTTTCAAATTTCGTAGTTTCTGATCATAAGCCATGAAGGGGGGTTCGATGAAATTTTTCAAAAACACTTTTTTTACAAAACTAATATTGTTGAGTCAATTTATTAATATTGACGTAAAATTATGAACAAAAAGACATTCCGCATGTTAATCGGTTGAGTGTCTGCGAACTTATGGGGGTTTTCAAATTTCGTAGTTTCTGATCATAAGCCATGAAGGGGGGTTCGATGAAATTTTTCGAAAACACTTTTTTTACAAAACTAATATTGTTGAGTCAATTTATTAATATTGACGCAAAATTATGAACAAAAAGACATTCCGCATGTTAATCGGTTGAGTTTCTGCGAACTTATGGGGGTTTTCAAATTTCGTAGTTTTTGATCATAAGAGGGGTTCGATGAAATTTTTTAAAAACACTTTTTTTACAAAACTAATATTGTTGAGTCAATTTATTAATATTGACGCAAAATTATGAACAAAAAGACATTCCGCATGTTAATCGGTTGAGTTTCTGCGAACTTATGGGGGTTTTTAAATTTCGTAGTTTTTGATCATAAGCCATGAAGGGGGGTTCGATTAAATTTTTCAAAAACACTTTTTTTACAAAACTAATATTGTTGAGTCAATTTATTAATATTGACGCAAAATTATGAACAAAAAGACATTCCGCATGATAATCGGCTGAGTTTCTGCGAACTTATGGGGGTTTTCAAATTTTGTAGTTTTTGATCATAAGCCATGAAGGGGGGTTCGATGAAATTTTTCAAAAACACCTTTTTTACAAAACTAATATTGTTGAGTCAATTTATTAACATTGACGCAAAATTATGAACAAAAAGACATTCCGCATGTTAATCGGTTGAGTTTCTGCGAACTTATGGGGGCTTTCAAATTTCGTAGTTTTTGATCATAAGCCATGAAGGGGGGCTCGATGAAATTTTTCAAAAACACTTTTTTTACAAAACTAATATTGTTGAGTCAATTTATTAATATTGACGCAAAATTATGAACAAAAAGACATTCCGCATGATAATCGGTTGAGTTTCTGCGAACTTATGGTGGTTTTCAAATTTCGTAGTTTGTGATCATAAGCCATGAAGGGGGGCTCGATGAAATTTTTCAAAAACACTTTTTTTACAAAACTAATATTGTTGAGTCAATTTATTAACATTGACGCAAAATTATGAACAAAAAGACATTCCGCATGTTAATCGGTTGAGTTTCTGCGAACTTATGGGGGTTTTCAAATTTCGTAGTTTTTGATCATAAGCCATGAAGGGGGGCTCGATGAAATTTTTCAAAAACACTTTTTTTTACAAAACTAATATTGTTGAGTCAATTTATTAATATTGACGCAAAATTATGAACAAAAAGACATTCCGCATGTTAATCGGTTGAGTTTTTGCGAACTTATGGGGGTTTTCAAATTTCGTAGTTTTTGATCATAAGCCATCGATGATATTTTTAAAAAACACTTTTTTTTACAAAACTAATATTGTTGAGTCAATTTATTAATATTGACGCAAAATTATGAACAAAAAGACATTCCGAATGATAATCGGCTGAGTTTCTGCGAACTTATGGGGGTTTTCAAATTTTGTAGTTTTTGATCATAAGCCATGAAGGGGGGTTCGATGAAATTTTTCAAAAACACCTTTTTTACAAAACTAATATTGTTGAGTCAATTTATTAACATTGACGCAAAATTATGAACAAAAAGACATTCCGCATGTTAATCGGTTGAGTTTCTGCGAACTTATGGGGGCTTTCAAATTTCGTAGTTTTTGATCATAAGCCATGAAGGGGGGCTCGATGAAATTTTTCAAAAACACTTTTTTTACAAAACTAATATTGTTGAGTCAATTTATTAATATTGACGCAAAATTATGAACAAAAAGACATTCCGCATGATAATCGGTTGAGTTTCTGCGAACTTATGGTGGTTTTCAAATTTCGTAGTTTGTGATCATAAGCCATGAAGATGGGTTCGATGAAATTTTATAAAAACACTTTTTTTACAAAACTAATAGTGTTGAGTCAATTTATTAACATTGACGCAAAATTATGAACAAAAAGACATTCCGCATGTTAATCGGTTGAGCGTCTGCGAACTTATGGGGATTTTCAAATTTCGTAGTTTTTGATCATAAGCCATGAAGGGGGGTACGATGAAATTTTTCAAAAACACTTTTTTTACAAAACTAATATTGTTGAGTCAATTTATTAAAATTGACGCAAAATTATGAACAAAAAAAACATTCCGCATGTTAATCGGTTGAGTGTCTGCGAACTTATGGGGGTTTTCAAAACTAATATTGTTGAGTCAATTTATTAATATTGAGGCCAAATTATGATCAAAAAGACATTCCGCATGTTAATCGGTTGAGTTTCTGCGAACTTATGGGGTTTTCAAATTTTGTAGTTTTTGATCATAAGCCATGAAGGGGGGTTCGATGAAATTTTTCAAAAACACTTTTTTTACAAAACTAATATTGTTGAGTCAATTTATTAACATTGACGCAAAATTATGAACAAAAAGACATTCCGCATGTTAATCGGTTGAGTTTCTGCGAACTTATGGGGGTTTTCAAATTTTGTAGTTTTTGATCATAAGCCATTAAGGGGGGTTCGATGAAATTTTTCAAAAACACTTTTTTTACAAAACTAATATTTTTGAGTCAATTTATTAACATTGACGCAAAATTATGAACAAAAAGACATTCCGCATGTTAATCGGTTGAGTGTCTGCGAACTTATGGGGGTTTTCAAATTTCGTAGTTTTTGATCATAAGCCATTAAGGGGGGCTCGACGAAAGTTTTCAAAAACACGTTTTTTACAAAACTAATATTTTTGAGTCAATTTATTAACATTGACGCAAAATTATGAACAAAAAGACATTCCGCATGTTAATCGGTTGAGTTTCTGCGAACTTATGGGGGCTTTCAAATTTCGTAGTTTTTGATCATAAGCCATGAAGGGGGGTTCGATGAAATTTTTCAAAAACACGTTTTTTACAAAACTAATATTTTTGAGTCAATTTATTAACATTGACGCAAAATTATGAACAAAAAGACATTCCGCAGGTTAATCGGTTAATTGTCTGCGAACTTATGGGGGTTTTCAAATTTCGTAGTTTTTGATCATAAGCCATGAAGGGGGGTACGATGAAATTTTTCAAAAACACTTTTTTTACAAAACTAATATTGTTGAGTCAATTTATTAATATTGAGGCCAAATTATGATCAAAAAGACATTCCGCATGTTAATCGGTTGAGTTTCTACGAACTTATGGGGGTTTTCAAATTTTGTAGTTTTTGATCATAAGCCATGAAGGGGGGTTCGATGAAATTTTTCAAAAACACTTTTTTTACAAAACTGATATTGTTGAGTAAATTTATTAACATTGACGCAAAATTATGAACAAAAAGACATTCGGCATGTTAATCGGTTAAGTTTCTGCGAACTAATGGGGGTTTTCAAATTTCGTAGTTTTTGATCATAAGCCATCGATGAAATTTTTAAAAAACACTTTTTTTTACAAAACTAATATTGTTGAGTTAATTTATTAATATTGACGCAAAATATGAACAAAAAGACATTCCGCATGTTAATCGGTTGAGTTTCTACGAACTTATGGGGGTTTTCAAATTTCGTAGTTTTTGATCATCAGCCATGAAGGGGGGTTCGATAAAATTTTTCAAAAACACTTTTTTACAAAACTTATATTGTTGAGTCAATTTAATAATATTGAGGCCAAATTATGATCAAAAAGACATTCCGCATGTTAATCGGTTGAGTTTCTGCGAACTTATGGGGGTTTTCAAATTTTGTAGTTTTTGATCATAAGCCATTAAGGGGGGCTCGATGAAATTTTTCAAAAACACTTTTTTTACAAAACTAATATTTTTGAGTCAATTTATTAACATTGACGCAAAATTATGAAAAAAAAGACATTCCGCATGTTAATCGGTTGAGTGTCTTCGAACTTATGGGGGTTTTCAAATTTCATAGTTTTTGATCATAAGCCATGAAGGGGAGTTCGATGAAATTTTTCAAAAACACCTTTTTTACAAAACTAATATTGTTGAGTCAATTTATTAAAATTGACGCAAAATTATGAACAAAAAGACATTCCGCATGTTAATCGGTTGAGTGTCTGCGAACTTATGGGGGTTTTCAAAACTAATATTGTTGAGTCAATTTATTAATATTGAGGCCAAATTATGATCAAAAAGACATTCCGCATGTTAATCGGTTGAGTTTCTGCGAACTTATGGGGGTTTTCAAATTTTGTAGTTTTTGATCATAAGCCATGAAGGGGGGTTCAATGAAATTTTTCAAAAACACTTTTTTTACAAAACTAATATTGTTGAGTCAATTTATTAACATTGACGCAAAATTATGAACAAAAAGACATTCCGCATGTTAATCGGTTGAGTTTCTGCGAACTTATGGGGGTTTTCAAATTTTGTAGTTTTTGATCATAAGCCATTAAGGGGGGTTCGATGAAATTTTTCAAAAACACTTTTTTTACAAAACTAATATTTTTGAGTCAATTTATTAACATTGACGCAAAATTATGAACAAAAAGACATTCCGCATGTTAATCGGTTGAGTGTCTGCGAACTTATGGGGGTTTTCAAATTTCGTAGTTTTTGATCATAAGCCATTAAGGGGGGTTCGACGAAATTTTTCAAAAACACGTTTTTTACAAAACTAATATTTTTGAGTCAATTTATTAACATTGACGCAAAATTATGAACAAAAAGACATTCCGCATGTTAATCGGTTGAGTTTCTGCGAACTTATGGGGGCTTTCAAATTTCGTAGTTTTTGATCATAAGCCATGAAGGGGGGTTCGATGAAATTTTTCAAAAACACGTTTTTTACAAAGCTAATATTTTTGAGTCAATTTATTAACATTGACGCAAAATTATGATCAAAAAGACATTCCGCATGTTAATCGGTTGAGTTTCTGCGAACTTATGGGTGTTTTCAAATTTTGTAGTTTTTGATCATAAGCCATGAAGGGGGGTTCGATGAAATTTTTCAAAAACACTTTTTTTACAAAACTAATATTGTTGAGTAAATTTATTAACATTGACGCAAAATTATGAACAAAAAGACATTCGGCATGTTAATCGGTTGAGTTTCTGCGAACTAATGGGGGTTTTCAAATTTCGTAGTTTTTGATCATAAGCCATCGATGAAATTTTTAAAAAACACTTTTTTATACAAAACTAATATTGTTGAGTAAATTTATTAACATTGACGCAAAATTATGATCAAAAAGACATTCCGCATGTTAATCGGTTGAGTTTCTGCGAACTTATGGGGGTTTTCAAATTTTGTAGTTTTTGATCATAAGCCATGAAGGGGGGTTCGATGAAATTTTTCAAAAACACGTTTTTTACAAAACTCATATTTTTGAGTCAATTTATTAACATTGACGCAAAATTATGATCAAAAAGACATTCCGCATGTTAATCGGTTGAGTTTCTGCGAACTTATGGGGGTTTTCAAATTTTGTAGTTTTTGATCATAAGCCATGAAGGGGGGTTCGATGAAATTTTTCAAAAACACTTTTTTTACAAAACTAATATTGTTGAGTAAATTTATTAACATTGACGCAAAATTATGAACAAAAAGACATTCGGCATGTTAATCGGTTGAGTTTCTACGAACTTATGGGGGTTTTCAAATTTCGTAGTTTTTGATCATAAGCCATGAAGGGGGGCTCGATGAAATTTTTCAAAAACACTTTTTTTACAAAACTAATATTTTTGAGTCAATTTATTAACATTGACGCAAAATTATGAAAAAAAAGACATTCCGCATGTTAATCGGTTGAGTGTCTTCGAACTTATGGGGGTTTTCAAATTTCATAGTTTTTGATCATAAGCCATGAAGGGGAGTTCGATGAAATTTTTCAAAAACACCTTTTTTACAAAACTAATATTGTTGAGTCAATTTATTAAAATTGACGCAAAATTATGAACAAAAAGACATTCCGCATGTTAATCGGTTGAGTGTCTGCGAACTTATGGGGGTTTTCAAAACTAATATTGTTGAGTCAATTTATTAATATTGAGGCCAAATTATGATCAAAAAGACATTCCGCATGTTAATCGGTTGAGTTTCTGCGAACTTATGGGGGTTTTCAAATTTTGTAGTTTTTGATCATAAGCCATGAAGGGGGGTTCGATGAAATTTTTCAAAAACACTTTTTTTACAAAACTAATATTGTTGAGTCAATTTATTAACATTGACGCAAAATTATGAACAAAAAGACGTTCCGCATGTTAATCGGTTGAGTTTCTGCGAACTTATGGGGGTTTTCAAATTTTGTAGTTTTTGATCATAAGCCATTAAGGGGGGTTCGATGAAATTTTTCAAAAACACTTTTTTTACAAAACTAATATTTTTGAGTCAATTTATTAACATTGACGCAAAATTATGAACAAAAAGACATTCCGCATGTTAATCGGTTGAGTGTCTGCGAACTTATGGGGGTTTTCAAATTTCGTAGTTTTTGATCATAAGCCATTAAGGGGGGTTCGACGAAATTTTTCAAAAACACGTTTTTTACAAAACTAATATTTTTGAGTCAATTTATTAACATTGACGCAAAATTATGAACAAAAAGACATTCCGCATGTTAATCGGTTGAGTTTCTGCGAACTTATGGGGGCTTTCAAATTTCGTAGTTTTTGATCATAAGCCATGAAGGGGGGTTCGATGAAATTTTTCAAAAACACGTTTTTTACAAAACTAATATTTTTGAGTCAATTTATTAACATTGACGCAAAATTATGATCAAAAAGACATTCCGCATGTTAATCGGTTGAGTTTCTGCGAACTTATGGGGGTTTTCAAATTTTGTAGTTTTTGATCATAAGCCATGAAGGGGGGTTCGATGAAATTTTTCAAAAACACTTTTTTTACAAAACTAATATTGTTGAGTAAATTTATTAACATTGACGCAAAATTATGAACAAAAAGACATTCGGCATGTTAATCGGTTGAGTTTCTGCGAACTAATGGGGGTTTTCAAATTTCGTAGTTTTTGATCATAAGCCATCGATGAAATTTTTAAAAAACACTTTTTTTTACAAAACTAATATTGTTGAGTTAATTTATTAATATTGACGCAAAATATGAACAAAAAGACATTCCGCATGTTAATCGGTTGAGTTTCTACGAACTTATGGGGGTTTTCAAATTTCGTAGTTTTTGATCATCAGCCATGAAGGGGGGTTCGATAAAATTTTTCAAAAACACTTTTTTACAAAACTTATATTGTTGAGTCAATTTATTAATATTGAGGCCAAATTATGATCAAAAAGACATTCCGCATGTTAATCGGTTGAGTTTCTGCGAACTTATGGGGGTTTTCAAATTTTGTAGTTTTTGATCATAAGCCATTAAGGGGGGCTCGATGAAATTTTTCAAAAACACTTTTTTTACAAAACTAATATTTTTGAGTCAATTTATTAACATTGACGCAAAATTATGAAAAAAAAGACATTCCGCATGTTAATCGGTTGAGTGTCTTCGAACTTATGGGGGTTTTCAAATTTCATAGTTTTTGATCATAAGCCATGAAGGGGAGTTCGATGAAATTTTTCAAAAACACCTTTTTTACAAAACTAATATTGTTGAGTCAATTTATTAACATTGACGCAAAATTATGAACAAAAAGACATTCCGCATGTTAATCGGTTGGGTTTCTGCGAACTTATGGGGGTTTTCAAATTTCGTAGTTTTTGATCATAAGCCATGAAGGGGGGTTCGATGAAATTTTTCAAAAACACTTTTTTTACAAAACTAATATTGTTGAGTCAATTTATTAATATTAAGGCAAAATTATGAACAAAAAGACATTCCGCATGTTTATCGGTTGAGTGTCTGCGAACTTATGGGGGTTTTCAAATTTCGTTGTTTCTGATCATAAGCCATGAAGGGGGATCGATGAAATTTTTCAAAAACACTTTTTTTACAAAACTAATATTGTTGAGTCAATTTATTAATATTGACGCAAAATTATGATAAAAAAGACATTCCGCATGTTAATCGGTTGAGTTTCTGCGAACTTATGGGGGTTTTCAAATTTCGTAGTTTCTGATCATAAGCCATGAAGGGGGATCGATGAAATTTTTCAAAAACACTTTTTTTACAAAACTAATGTTTTTGAGTCAATTTATTAACATTGACGCAAAATTATGAACAAAAAGACATTCCGCATGTTAATCGGTTGAGTTTCTGCGAACTTATGGGGGTTTTCAAATTTTGTAGTTTTTGATCATAAGCCATGAAGGGGGGTTCGATGAAATTTTTCAAAAACACTTTTTTTACAAAACTAATATTGTTGAGTCAATTTATTAATATTGACGCAAAATTATGAACAAAAAGACATTCCGCATGTTAATCGGTTGAGTGTCTGCGAACTTATGGGGGTTTTCAAATTTTGTAGTTTTTGATCATAAGCCATTAAGGGGGGTTCGATGAAATTTTTCAAAAACACTTTTTTTACAAAACTAATATTTTTGAGTCAATTTATTAACATTGACGCAAAATTATGAACAAAAAGACATTCCGCATGTTAATCGGTTGAGTTTCTGCGAACTTATGGGGGCTTTCAAATTTCGTTGTTTTTGATCATAAGCCATGAAGGGGAGTTCGATGAAATTTTTCAAAAACACTTTTTTTACAAAACTAATATTGTTGAGTCAATTTATTAATATTGACGCAAAATTATGAACAAAAATACATTCCGCATGATAATCGGTTGAGTTTCTGCGAACTTATGGGGGTTTTCAAATTTCGTAGTTTTTGATCATAAGCCATGAAGGTGGGTTCGATGAAATTTTTCAAAAACACTTTTTTTACAAAACTAATATTGTTGAGTCAATTTATTAACATTGACGCAAAATTATGAACAAAAAGACATTCCGCATGTTAATCGGTTGAGTGTCTGCGAACTTATGGGGATTTTCAAATTTCGTAGTTTTTGATCATAAGCCATGAAGGGGGGTTCGATGAAATTTTTCAAAAGCACATTTTTTACAAAACTAATATTGTTGAGTCAATTTATTAACATTGACGCAAAATTATGAAAAAAATGACATTTCGCATGTTAATCGGTTGAGTTTCTGCGAACTTATGGGGGTTTTCAAATTTCGTAGTTTTTGATCATAAGCCATGAAGGGGGGTACGGTGAAATTTTTCAAAAACACTTTTTTTTACAAAACTAATATTGTTGAGTCAATTTATTAAAATTGACGCAAAATTATGAACAAAAAGACATTCCGCATGTTAATCGGTTGAGTGTCTGCGAACTTATGGGGATTTTCAAATTTCGTTGTTTCTGATCATAAGCCATGTAGGGGGGTTCGATTAAATTTTTCAAAAGCACTTTTTTTACAAAACTAATATTGTTGAGTCAATTTATTAACATTGACGCAAAATTATGAACAAAAAGACATTTCGCATGTTAATCGGTTGAGTTTCTGCGAACTTATGGGGGTTTTCAAATTTCGTAGTTTTTGATCATAAGCCATGAAGGGGGGTACGATGAAATTTTTCAAAAACACTTTTTTTACAAAAGTAATATTGTTGAGTCAATTTATTAATATTGACGCAAAATTATGAACAAAAAGACATTCCGCATGTTAATCGGTTGAGTTTCTGCGAACTTATGGGGATTTTAAAATTTCGTAGTTTTTGATCTTAGGCCGTGAAGGGGGGTTCGATTAAATTTTCAAAAACACTTTTTTTACAAAACTAATATTGTTGAGTCAATTTATTAATATTGAGGCCAAATTATGATCAAAAAGACATTCCGCATGTTAATCGGTTGAGTTTCTGCGAACTTATGGGGGTTTTCAAATTTTGTAGTTTTTGATCATAAGCCATGAAGGGGGGTTCGATGAAATTTTTCAAAAACACTTTTTTTACAAAACTAATATTGTTGAGTCAATTTATTAACATTGACGCAAAATTATGAACAAAAAGACATTCCGCATGTTAATCGGTTGAGTTTCTGCGAACTTATGGGGGCTTTCAAATTTCGTAGTTTTTGATCATAAGCCATCGATGAAATTTTTAAAAAACACTTTTTTTTACAAAACTAATATTGTTGAGTTAATTTATTAATATTGACGCAAAATTATGAACAAAAAGACATTCCGCATGTTAATCGGTTGAGTTTCTACGATCTTATGGGGGTTTTCAAATTTCGTAGTTTTTGATCATCAGCCATGAAGGGGGGCTCGATAAAATTTTTCAAAAACACTTTTTTTACAAAACTTATATTGTTGAGTCAATTTATTAATATTGAGGCCAAATTATGATCAAAAAGACATTCCGCATGTTAATCGGTTGAGTTTCTGCGAACTTATGGGGGTTTTCAAATTTTGTAGTTTTTGATCATAAGCCATTAAGGGGGGTTCGATGAAATTTTTCAAAAAAACTTTTTTTACAAAAGTAATATTTTTGAGTCAATTTATTAACATTGACGCAAAATTATGAACAAAAAGACATTCCGCATGTTAATCGGTTGAGTGCCTTCGAACTTATGGGGGTTTTCAAATTTCATAGTTTTTGATCATAAGCCATGAAGGGGAGTTCGATGAAATTTTTCAAAAACACTTTTTTTACAAAACTAATATTGTTGAGTCAATTTATTAATATTGAGGCAAAATTATGAACAAAAAGACATTCCGCATGTTTATCGGTTGAGTGTCTGCGAACTTATGGGGGTTTTCAAATTTCGTAGTTTTTGATCATAAGCCATGAAGGGGGGTTCGATGAAATTTTTCAAAAACACTTTTTTTACAAAACTAATATTGTTGAGTCAATTTATTAACATTGACGCAAAATTATGAACAAAAAGACATTCCGCATGTTAATCGGTTGAGTGTCTGCGAACTTATGGGGATTTTCAAATTTCGTAGTTTTTGATCATAAGCCATGAAGGGGGGTTCGATGAAATTTTTCAAAAGCACATTTTTTACAAAACTAATATTGTTGAGACAATTTATTAACATTGACGCAAAATTATGAACAAAAAGACATTTCGCATGTTAATCGGTTGAGTTTCTGCGAACTTATGGGGGTTTTCAAATTTCGTAGTTTTTGATCATAAGCCATGAAGGGGGGTACGATGAAATTTTTCAAAAACACTTTTTTTTTACAAAACTAATATTGTTGAGTCAATTTATTAAAATTGACGCAAAATTATGAACAAAAAGACATTCCGCATGTTAATCGGTTGAGTGTCTGCGAACTTATGGGGATTTTCAAATTTCGTTGTTTCTGATCATAAGCCACGTAGGGGGGTTCGATTAAATTTTTCAAAAGCACTTTTTTCACAAAACTAATATTGTTGAGTCAATTTATTAACATTGACGCAAAATTATGAAAAAAAAGACATTTCGCATGTTAATCGGTTGAGTTTCTGCGAACTTATGGGGGTTTTCAAATTTCGTAGTTTTTGATCATAAGCCATGAAGGGGGGTACGATGAAATTTTTCAAAAACACTTTTTTTACAAAACTAATATTGTTGAGTCAATTTATTAATATTGACGCAAAATTATGAACAAAAAGACATTCCGCATGTTAATCGGTTGAGTTTCTGCGAACTTATGGGGATTTTCAAATTTCGTAGTTTTTGATCTTAGGCCGTGAAGGGGGGTTCTATTAAATTTTTCAAAAACACTTTTTTTACAAAACTAATATTGTTGAGTCAATTTATTAATATTGAGGCCAAATTATGATCAAAAAGACATTCCGCATGTTAATCGGTTGAGTTTCTGCGAACTTATGGGGGTTTTCAAATTTTGTAGTTTTTGATCATAAGCCATGAAGGGGGGTTCGATGAAATTTTTCAAAAACACTTTTTTTACAAAACTAATATTGTTGAGTCAATTTATTAACATTGACGCAAAATTATGAACAAAAAGACATTCCGCATGTTAATCGGTTAAGTTTCTGCGAACTTATGGGGGTTTTCAAATTTCGTAGTTTTTGATCATAAGCCATCGATGAAATTTTTAAAAAACGCTTTTTTTTACAAAACTAATATTGTTGAGTTAATTTATTAATATTGACGCAAAATTATGAACAAAAAGACATTCCGCATGTTAATCGGTTGAGTTTCTGCGAACTTATGGGGGTTTTCAAATTTTGTAGTTTTTGATCATAAGCTATTAAGGGGGGTTCGATGAAATTTTTCAAAAACACTTTTTTTACAAAACTAATATTTTTGAGTCAATTTATTAACATTGACGCAAAATTATGAACAAAAAGACATTCCGCATGTTAATCGGTTGAGTTTCTGCGAACTTATGGGGGTTTTCAAATTTTGTAGTTTTTGATCATAAGCCATGAAGGGGGGTTCGATGAAATTTTTCAAAAACACTTTTTTTACAAAACGAATATTGTTGAGTCAATTTATTAACATAGACGCAAAATTATGAACAAAGAGACATTCCGCATGTTAATCGGTTGAGTGTCTTCGAACTTATGGGGGTTTTCAAATTTCATAGTTTTTGATCATAAGCCATGAAGGGGAGTTCGATGAAATTTTTCAAAAACACCTTTTTTACAAAACTAATATTGTTAAGTCAATTTATTAACATTGACGCAAAATTATGAACAAAAAGACATTCCGCATGTTAATCGGTTGAGTTTCTGCGAACTTATGGGGGTTTTCAAATTTCGTTGTTTTTGATCATAAGCCATGAAGGGGTGTACGATGAAATTTTTCAAAAGCACTTTTTTTACAAAACTAATATTGTTGAGTCAATTTATTAATATTGAGGCAAAATTATGAACAAAAAGACATTCCGCATGTTAATCGGTTGAGTTTCTGCGAACTTATGGGGGTTTTCAAATTTCGTTGTTTTTGATCATAAGCCATGAAGGGGTGTACGATGAAATTTTTCAAAAGCACTTTTTTTACAAAACTAATACTGTTGAGACAATTTATTAATATTGACGCAAAATAATGATCAAAAAGACATTCCGCATGTTAATCGGTTGAGTTTCTGCGAACTTATGGGGGTTTTCAAATTTTGTAGTTTTTGATCATAAGCTATTAAGGGGGGTTCGATGAAATTTTTCAAAAACACTTTTTTTACAAAACTAATATTTTTGAGTCAATTTATTAACATTGACGCAAAATTATGAACAAAAAGACATTCCGCATGTTAATCGGTTGAGTTTCTGCGAACTTATGGGGGTTTTCAAATTTTGTAGTTTTTGATCATAAGCCATGAAGGGGGGTTCGATGAAATTTTTCAAAAACACTTTTTTTACAAAACTAATATTGTTGAGTCAATTTATTAATATTGACGCAAAATTATGAACAAAAAGACATTCCGCTTGTTAATCGGTTGAGTTTCTACGAACTTATGGGGGTTTTCAAATTTCGTAGTTTTTGATCATAAGCCATGAAGGGGGGTTCGATAAAATTTTTCAAAAACACTTTTTTTACAAAACTTATATTGTTGAGTCAATTTATTAATATTGAGGCCAAATTATGATCAAAAAGACATTCCGCATGTTAATCGGTTGAGTTTCTGCGAACTTATGGGGGTTTTCAAATTTTGTAGTTTTTGATCATAAGCCATGAAGGCGGGTTCGATGAAATTTTTCAAAAACACTTTTTTTACAAAACTAATATTGTTGAGTCAATTTATTAACATTGACGCAAAATTATGAACAAAAAGACATTCCGTATGTTAATCAGTTGAGTTTCTGCGAACTTATGGGGGTTTTCAAATTTTGTAGTTTTTGATCATAAGCCATGAAGGGGGGTTCGATGAAATTTTTCAAAAACACTTTTTTTACAAAACTAATATTGTTGAGTCAATTTATTAATATTGAGGCAAAATTATGAACAAAAAGACATTCCGCATGTTTATCGGTTGAGTGTCTGCGAACTTATGGAGGTTTTCAAATTTCGTAGTTTCTGATCATAAGCCATGAAGGGGGATCGATGAAATTTTTCAAAAACACTTTTTTTACAAAACTAATACTGTTGAGACAATTTATTAATATTGACGCAAAATTATGATCAAAAAGACATTCCGCATGTTAATCGGTTGAGTTTCTGCGAACTTATGGGGGTTTTCAAATTTTGTAGTTTTTGATCATGAGCCATTAAGGGGGGTTCGATGAAATTTTGCAAAAACACTTTTTTTACAAAACTAATATTTTTGAGTCAATTTATTAACATTGACGCAAAATTATGAACAAAAAGACATTCCGCATGTTAATCGGTTGAGTTTCTGCGAACTTATGGGGGTTTTCAAATTTTGTAGTTTTTGATCATAAGCCATGAAGGGGGGTTCGATGAAATTTTTCAAAAACACTTTTTTTACAAAACTAATATTGTTGAGTCAATTTATTAATATTGACGCAAAATTATGAACAAAAAGACATTCCGCATGTTAATCGGTTGAGTTTCTACGAACTTATGGGGGTTTTCAAATTTCGTAGTTTTTGATCATAAGCCATGAAGGGGGGTTCGATAAAATTTTTCAAAAACACTTTTTTTACAAAACTTATATTGTTGAGTCAATTTATTAATATTGAGGCCAAATTATGATCAAAAAGACATTCCGCATGTTAATCGGTTGAGTTTCTGCGAACTTATGGGGGTTTTCAAATTTTGTAGTTTTTGATCATAAGCCATGAAGGGGGTTCGATGAAATTTTTCAAAAACACTTTTTTTACAAAACTAATATTGTTGAGTCAATTTATTAACATTGACGCAAAATTATGAACAAAAAGACATTCCGTATGTTAATCAGTTGAGTTTCTGCGAACTTATGGGGGTTTTCAAATTATGTAGTTTTTGATCATAAGCCATGAAGGGGGGTTCGATGAAATTTTTCAAAAACACTTTTTTACAAAACTAATATTGTTGAGTCAATTTATTAACATTGACGCAAAATTATGAACAAAAAGACATTCCGTATGTTAATCAGTTGAGTTTCTGCGAACTTATGGGGGTTTTCAAATTTTGTAGTTTTTGATCATAAGCCATGAAGGGGGGTTCGATGAAATTTTTCAAAAACACTTTTTTTACAAAACGAATATTGTTGAGTCAATTTATTAACATAGACGCAAAATTATGAACAAAGAGACATTCCGCATGTTAATCGGTTGAGTGTCTTCGAACTTATGGGGGTTTTCAAATTTCATAGTTTTTGATCATAAGCCATGAAGGGGAGTTCGATGAAATTTTTCAAAAACACCTTTTTTACAAAACTAATATTGTTAAGTCAATTTATTAACATTGACGCAAAATTATGAACAAAAAGACATTCCGCATGTTAATCGGTTGAGTTTCTGCGAACTTATGGGGGTTTTCAAATTTCGTTGTTTTTGATCATAAGCCATGAAGGGGTGTACGATGAAATTTTTCAAAAGCACTTTTTTTACAAAACTAATATTGTTGAGTCAATTTATTAATATTGAGGCAAAATTATGAACAAAAAGACATTCCGCATGTTAATCGGTTGAGTGTCTGCAAACTTATGGGGGTTTTCAAATTTCGTTGTTTCTGATCATAAGCCATGTAGGGGTTCGATGAAATTTTTCAAAAACACTTTTTTTACAAAACTAATATTGTTGAGACAATTTATTAATATTCACGTAAAATTATGAACAAAAAGACATTCCGCATGTTTATCGGTTGAGTGTCTGCGAACTTATGGGGGTTTTCGAATTTCGTAGTTTCTGATCATAAGCCATGAAGGGGGATTGATGAAATTTTTCAAAAACACTTTTTTTACAAATTTAATATTGTTGAGACAATTTATTAATATTGACGCAAAATTATGAACAAAAAGACATTCCGCTTGTTAATCGGTTGAGTTTCTGCGAACTTATGGGGGTTTTCAAATTTCGTAGTTTTTGATCATAAGCCATGAAGGGGGGTTCGATGAAATTTTTCAAAAGCACATTTTTTACAAAACTTATATTGTTGAGTCAATTTATTAATATTGACGCAAAATTATGAACAAAAATACATTCCGCATGATAATCGGTTGAGTTTCTGCGAACTTATGGGGGTTTTCATCATAAGCCATGAAGGGGGGTTCGATGAAATTTTTCAAAAACACTTTTTTTACAAAACTAATATTGTTGAGTCAATTTATTAATATTGACGCAAAATTATGAACAAAAAGACATTCCGCATGTTAATCGGTTGAGTGTCTGCGAACTTATGGGGGCTTTCAAATTTCGTAGTTTTTGATCATAAGCCATGAAGGGGGGTTCGATGAAATTTTTCAAAAACACTTTTTTTACAAAACTTATATTGTTGAGTCAATTTATTAATATTGACGCAAAATTATGAACAAAAATACATTCCGCATGATAATCGGTTGAGTTTCTGAGAACTTATGGGGGTTTTCATCATAAGCCATGAAGGGGGGTTCGATGAAATTTTTCAAAAACACTTTTTTTACAAAACTAATATTGTTGAGTCAATTTATTAATATTGACGCAAAATTATGAACAAAAAGACATTCCGCATGTTAATCGGTTGAGTGTCTGCGAACTTATGGGGGCTTTCAAATTTCGTAGTTTTTGATCATAAGCCATGAAGGGGGGTTCGATGAAATTTTTCAAAAACACTTTTTTTACAAAACTTATATTGTTGAGTCAATTTATTAATATTGACGCAAAATTATGAACAAAAAGACATTCCGCATGTTAATCGGTTGAGTGTCTGCGAACTTATGGGGGTTTTCAAATTTCGTAGTTTTTGATCATAAGCCATGAAGGGGGGTTCGATGAAATTTTTCAAAAACACTTTTTTTACAAAACTTATATTGTTGAGTCAATTTATTAATATTGACGCAAAATTATGAACAAAAAGACATTCCGCATGTTAATCGGTTGAGTTTCTGCGAACTTATGGGGGTTTTCAAATTTCGTAGTTTTTGATCATAAGCCATGAAGGGGGGTTCGATGAAATTTTTCAAAAACACCTTTTTTACAAAACTTATATTGTTGAGTCAATTTATTAATATTGACGCAAAATTATGAACAAAAAGACATTCCGCATGTTAATCGGTTGAGTGTCTGCGAACTTATGGGGGTTTTCAAATTTCGTAGTTTTTGATCATAAGCCATGAAGGGGGGTTCGATGAAATTTTTCAAAAGCACATTTTTTACAAAACTTATATTGTTGAGTCAATTTATTAATATTGACGCAAAATTATGAACAAAAAGACATTCCGCATGTTAATCGGTTGAGTGTCTGCGAACTTATGGGGGTTTTCAAATTTCGTAGTTTTTGATCATAAGCCATGAAGGGGGGTTCGATGAAATTTTTCAAAAAGCACATTTTTTACAAAACTAATATTGTGTAGTCAATTTATTAATATTGACGCAAAATTATGAACAAAAAGACATTCCGCATGTTAATCGGTTGAGTGTCTGCGAACTTATGGGGGTTTTCAAATTTCGTAGTTTTTGATCATAAGCCATGAAGGGGGGTTCGATGAAATTTCTCAAAAGCACATTTTTTACAAAACTAATATTGTTGAGTCAATTAATTAACATTGACGCAAAATTATGAACAAAAAGACATTCCGTATGTTAATCGGTTGAGTTTCTGCGAACTTATGGGGGTTTTCAAATTTCATAGTTTTTGATCATAAGCCATGAAGGTGGGTTCGATGAAATTTTTCAAAAACACTTTTTTTACAAAACTTATATTGTTGAGTCAATTTATTAATATTGACGCAAAATTATGAACAAAAAGACAATCCGCATGTTAATCGGTTGAGTGTCTGCGAACTTATGGGGGTTTTCAAATTTCGTAGTTTTTGATCATAAGCCATGAAGGGGGGTTCGATGAAATTTTTCAAAAGCACATTTTTTACAAAACTTATATTGTTGAGTCAATTTATTAATATTGACGCAAAATTATGAACAAAAATACATTCCGCATGATAATCGGTTGAGTTTCTGCGAACTTATGGGGGTTTTCATCATAAGCCATGAAGGGGGGTTCGATGAAATTTTTCAATAACACTTTTTTTACAAAACTAATATTGTTGAGTCAATTTATTAATATTGACGCAAAATTATGAACAAAAAGACATTCCGCATGTTAATCGGTTGAGTGTCTGCGAACTTATGGGGGCTTTCAAATTTCGTAGTTTTTGATCATAAGCCATGAAGGGGGGTTCGATGAAATTTTTCAAAAACACTTTTTTTACAAAACTTATATTGTTGAGTCAATTTATTAATATTGACGCAAAATTATGAACAAAAATACATTCCGCATGATAATCGGTTGAGTTTCTGCGAACTTATGGGGGTTTTCATCATAAGCCATGAAGGGGGGTTCGATGAAATTTTTCAAAAACACTTTTTTTACAAAACTAATATTGTTGAGTCAATTTATTAATATTGACGCAAAATTATGAACAAAAAGACATTCCGCATGTTAATCGGTTGAGTGTCTGCGAACTTATGGGGGCTTTCAAATTTCGTAGTTTTTGATCATAAGCTATTAAGGGGGGTTCGATGAAATTTTTCAAAAACACTTTTTTTACAAAACTAATATTTTTGAGTCAATTTATTAACATTGACGCAAAATTATGAACAAAAAGACATTCCGCATGTTAATCGGTTGAGTGTCTGCGAACTTATGGGGGTTTTCAAATTTCGTAGTTTTTGATCATAAGCCATGAAGGGGGGTTCGACGAAATTTCTCAAAACCACATTTTTTACAAAACTAATATTGTTGAGTCAATTTATTAACATTGACGCAAAATTATGAACAAAAAGACATTCCGCATGTTAATCGGTTGAGTTTCTGCGAACTTATGGGGGCTTTCAAATTTCGTAGTTTTTGGTCATAAGCCATGAAGGGGGGTTCGATGAAATTTTTCAAAAACACTTTTTTTACAAAACTAATATTGTTGAGTCAATTTATTAATATTGACGCAAAACTATGAACAAAAATACATTCCGCATGATAATCGGTTGAGTTTCTGCGAACTTATGGGGGTTTTCAAATTTCGTAGTTTTTGATCATAAGCCATGAAGGGGGGTTCGATGAAATTTTTCAAAAGCACATTTTTTACAAAACTAATATTGTTGAGTCAATTTATTAACATTGACGCAAAATTATGAACAAAAAGACATTTAGCATGTTAATCGGTTGAGTTTCTGCGAACTTATGGGGGTTTTCAAATTTCGTAGTTTTTGATCATAAGCCATGAAAGGGGGTACGATGAAATTTTTCAAAAACACTTTTTTTACAAAACTAATATTGTTAAGTCAATTTCTTAACATTGACGCAAAATTATGAACAAAAAGACATTCCGCATGTTAATCGGTTGAGTTTCTGCGAACTTATGGGAGTATTCAAATTTTGTAGTTTTTGATCATAAGCCATTAAGGGGGGTTCGATGAAATTTTTCAAAAACACTTTTTTACAAAACTAATATTGTTGAGTCAATTTATTAACATTGACGCAAAATTATGAACAAAAAGACATTCCGCATGTTAATCGGTTGAGTGTCAGCGAACTTATGGGAGTTTTCAAATTTTGTAGTTTTTGATCATAAGCCATGAAGGGGGGTTCGATGAAATTTTTTAAAAACACTTTTTTACAAAACTAATATTGTTGAGTCAATTTATTAACATTGACGCAAAATTATGAACAAAAAGACATTCCGCATGTTAATCGGTTGAGTTTCTGCGAACTTATGGGGGTTTTAAAATTTCGTAGTTTTTGATCATAAGCCATGAAGGGGGGTTCGATGAAATTTTTTAAAAACACTTTTTTTACAAAACTAATATTGTTGAGTCAATTTATTAATATTGACGCAAAATTATGAACAAAAAGACATTCCGCATGTTAATCGGTTGAGTTTCTGCGAACTTATGGGAGTTTTCAAATTTTGTAGTTTTTGATCATAAGCCATGAAGGGGGGTTCGATGAAATTTTTTAAAAACACTTTTTTACAAAACTAATATTGTTGAGTCAATTTATTAACATTGACGCAAAATTATGAACAAAAAGACATTCCGCATGTTAATCGGTTGAGTGTCAGCGAACTTATGGGGGTTTTCAAATTTCGTAGTTTTTGATCATAAGCCATGAAGGGGGGTTCAATGAAATTTTTCAAAAGCACATTTTTTACAAAGCTAATATTGTTGAGTCAATTTATTAACATTGACGCAAAATTATGAACAAAAAGACATTTCGCATGTTAATCGGTTGAGTTTCTGCGAACTTATGGGGGTTTTCAAATTTTGTAGTTTTTGATCATAAGCCATGAAAGGGGGTTCGATGAAATTTTTCAAAAACACTTTTTTTACAAAACTAATATTGTTGAGTCAATTTATTAACATTGACGCAAAATTATGAACAAAAAGACATTCCGCATGTTAATTGGTTGAGTGTCTGCGAACTTATGGGGGTTTTTAAATTTCGTAGTTTTTGATCATAAGCCATGAAGGGAGGTTCGATGAAATTTTTCAAAAACACCTTTTTTACAAAACTAATAATGTTGAGTCAATTAATTAACATTGACGTAAAATTATGAACAAAAAGACATTCCGCATGTTAATCGGTTGAGTTTCTGCCAACTTATGGGGGTTTTCAAATTTCGTAGCTTTTGATCATAAGCCATGAAGGGGGGTACGATGAAATTTTTCAAAAACACTTTTTTTACAAAACTAATATTGTTGAGTCAATTTATTAATATTGACGTAAAATTATGAACAAAAAGACATTCCGCATGTTAATCGGTTGAGTGTCTGCGAACTTATGGGGGTTTTCAAATTTCGTAGTTTCTGATCATAAGCCATGAAGGGGGGTTCGATGAAATTTTTCAAAAACACTTTTTTTACAAAACTAATATTGTTGAGTCAATTTATTAATATTGACGTAAAATTATGAACAAAAAGACATTCCGCATGTTAATCGGTTGAGTGTCTGCGAACTTATGGGGGTTTTCAAATTTCGTAGTTTCTGATCATAAGCCATGAAGGGGGGTTCGATGAAATTTTTCAAAAACACTTTTTTTACAAAACTAATATTGTTGAGTCAATTTATTAATATTGACGCAAAATTATGAACAAAAAGACATTCCGCATGTTAATCGGTTGAGTTTCTGCGAACTTATGGGAGTTTTTCGTAGTTTTTGATCATAAGCCATGAAGGGGGGTTCGATGAAATTTTTCAAAAACACTTTTTTTACAAAACTAATATTGTTAAGTCAATTTATTAACATTGACGCAAAATTATGAACAAAAAGACATTCCGCATGTTAATCGGTTGAGTTTCTGCGAACTTATGGGAGTTTTCAAATTTCGTAGTTTTTGATCATAAGCCATGAAGGGGGGTTCGATGAAATTTTTCAAAAACACTTTTTTTACAAAACTAATATTGTTGAGTCAATTTATTAATATTGACGCAAAATTATGAACAAAAAGACATTCCGCATGTTAATCGGTTGAGTGTCTGCGAACTTATGGGGGTTTTCAAATTTCGTAGTTTTTGATCATAAGCCATGAAGGGGGGTTCGATGAAAATTTTCAAAAACACTTTTTTTTACAAAACTAATATTGTTGAGTCAATTTATTAATATTGACGCAAAATTATGAACAAAAAGACATTCCGCATGTTAATCGGTTGAGTTTTTGCGAACTTATGGGGGTTTTCAAATTTTGTAGTTTCTGATCATAAGCCATGAAGGGGGGTTCGATGAAATTTTTCAAAAACACTTTTTTTTACAAAACTAATATTGTTGAGTCAATTTATTAATATTGACGCAAAATTATGAACAAAAAGACATTCCGCATGTTAATCGGTTGAGTTTCTGCGAACTTATGGGGGTTTTCAAATTTCGTAGTTTTTGATCATAAGAGGGGTTCGATGAAATTTTTTAAAAACACTTTTTTTACAAAACTAATATTGTTGAGTCAATTTATTAATATTGACGCAAAATTATGAACAAAAAGACATTCCGCATGTTAATCGGTTGAGTTTCTGCGAACTTATGGGGGTTTTCAAATTTCGTAGTTTTTGATCATAAGCCATGAAGGGGGGTTCGATTAAATTTTTCAAAAACACTTTTTTTACAAAACTAATATTGTTGGGTCAATTTATTAATATTGACGCAAAATTATGAACAAAAAGACATTCCGCATGATAATCGGCTGAGTTTCTGCGAACTTATGGGGGTTTTCAAATTTTGTAGTTTTTGATCATAAGCCATGAAGGGGGGTTCGATGAAATTTTTCAAAAACACCTTTTTTACAAAACTAATATTGTTGAGTCAATTTATTAACATTGACGCAAAATTATGAACAAAAAGACATTCCGCATGTTAATCGGTTGAGTTTCTGCGAACTTATGGGGGCTTTCAAATTTCGTAGTTTTTGATCATAAGCCATGAAGGGGGGCTCGATGAAATTTTTCAAAAACACTTTTTTTACAAAACTAATATTGTTGAGTCAATTTATTAATATTGACGCAAAATTATGAACAAAAAGACATTCCGCATGATAATCGGTTGAGTTTCTGCGAACTTATGGTGGTTTTCAAATTTCGTAGTTTGTGATCATAAGCCATGAAGGGGGGTTCGATGAAATTTTTCAAAAACACTTTTTTACAAAACTAATATTGTTGAGTCAATTTATTAACATTGACGCAAAATTATGAACAAAAAGACATTCCGCATGTTAATCGGTTGAGTGTCAGCGAACTTATGGGGGTTTTCAAATTTCGTAGTTTTTGATCATAAGCCATGAAGGGGGGTTCGATGAAATTTTTCAAAAGCACATTTTTTACAAAACTAATATTGTTGAGTCAATTTATTAATATTGACGCAAAATTATGAACAAAAAGACATTCCGCATGTTAATCGGTTGAGTTTCTGCGAACTTATGGGAGTTTTTCGTAGTTTTTGATCATAAGCCATGAAGGGGGGTTCGATGAAATTTTTCAAAAACACCTTTTTTACAAAACTAATAATGTTGAGTCAATTAATTAACATTGACGTAAAATTATGAACAAAAAGACATTCCGCATGTTAATCGGTTGAGTTTCTGCCAACTTATGGGGGTTTTCAAATTTCGTAGCTTTTGATCATAAGCCATGAAGGGGGGTACGATGAAATTTTTCAAAAACACTTTTTTTACAAAACTAATATTGTTGAGTCAATTTATTAATATTGACGTAAAATTATGAACAAAAAGACATTCCGCATGTTAATCGGTTGAGTGTCTGCGAACTTATGGGGGTTTTCAAATTTCGTAGTTTCTGATCATAAGCCATGAAGGGGGTTCGATGAAATTTTTCAAAAACACTTTTTTTACAAAACTAATATTGTTGAGTCAATTTATTAATATTGACGTAAAATTATGAACAAAAAGACATTCCGCATGTTAATCGGTTGAGTGTCTGCGAACTTATGGGGGTTTTCAAATTTCGTAGTTTCTGATCATAAGCCATGAAGGGGGGTTCGATGAAATTTTTCAAAAACACTTTTTTTACAAAACTAATATTGTTGAGTCAATTTATTAATATTGACGTAAAATTATGAACAAAAAGACATTCCGCATGTTAATCGGTTGAGTTTCTGCGAACTTATGGGAGTTTTTCGTAGTTTTTGATCATAAGCCATGAAGGGGGGTTCGATGAAATTTTTCAAAAACACTTTTTTTACAAAACTAATATTGTTAAGTCAATTTATTAACATTGACGCAAAATTATGAACAAAAAGACATTCCGCATGTTAATCGGTTGAGTGTCTGCGAACTTATGGGGGTTTTTAAATTTCGTAGTTTCTGATCATAAGCCATGAAGGGGGGTTCGATGAAATTTTTCAAAAACACTTTTTTTACAAAACTAATATTGTTGAGTCAATTTATTAATATTGACGCAAAATTATGAACAAAAAGACATTCCGCATGTTAATCGGTTGAGTGTCTGCGAACTTATGGGGGTTTTCAAATTTCGTAGTTTTTGATCATAAGCCATGAAGGGGGGTTCGATGAAAATTTTCAAAAACACTTTTTTTTACAAAACTAATATTGTTGAGTCAATTTATTAATATTGACGCAAAATTATGAACAAAAAGACATTCCGCATGTTAATCGGTTGAGTTTTTGCGAACTTATGGGGGTTTTCAAATTTTGTAGTTTCTGATCATAAGCCATGAAGGGGGGTTCGATGAAATTTTTCAAAAACACTTTTTTTTACAAAACTAATATTGTTGAGTCAATTTATTAATATTGACGCAAAATTATGAACAAAAAGACATTCCGCATGTTAATCGGTTGAGTTTCTGCGAACTTATGGGGGTTTTCAAATTTCGTAGTTTTTGATCATAAGAGGGGTTCGATGAAATTTTTTAAAAACACTTTTTTTACAAAACTAATATTGTTGAGTCAATTTATTAACATTGACGCAAAATTATGAACAAAAAGACATTCCGCATGTTAATCGGTTGAGTTTCTGCGAACTTATGGGGGTTTTCAAATTTCGTAGTTTTTGATCATAAGCCATGAAGGGGGGTTCGATTAAATTTTTCAAAAACACTTTTTTTACAAAACTAATATTGTTGAGTCAATTTATTAATATTGACGCAAAATTATGAACAAAAAGACATTCCGCATGATAATCGGCTGAGTTTCTGCGAACTTATGGGGGTTTTCAAATTTTGTAGTTTTTGATCATAAGCCATGAAGGGGGGTTCGATGAAATTTTTCAAAAACACCTTTTTTACAAAACTAATATTGTTGAGTCAATTTATTAACATTGACGCAAAATTATGAACAAAAAGACATTCCGCATGTTAATCGGTTGAGTTTCTGCGAACTTATGGGGGCTTTCAAATTTCGTAGTTTTTGATCATAAGCCATGAAGGGGGGCTCGATGAAATTTTTCAAAAACACTTTTTTTACAAAACTAATATTGTTGAGTCAATTTATTAATATTGACGCAAAATTATGAACAAAAAGACATTCCGCATGATAATCGGTTGAGTTTCTGCGAACTTATGGTGGTTTTCAAATTTCGTAGTTTGTGATCATAAGCCATGAAGGGGGGCTCGATGAAATTTTTCAAAAACACTTTTTTTTACAAAACTAATATTGTTGAGTCAATTTATTAATATTGACGCAAAATTATGAACAAAAAGACATTCCGCATGTTAATCGGTTGAGTTTTTGCGAACTTATGGGGGTTTTCAAATTTTGTAGTTTCTGATCATAAGCCATGAAGGGGGGTTCGATGAAATTTTTCAAAAACACTTTTTTTTACAAAACTAATATTGTTGAGTCAATTTATTAATATTGACGCAAAATTATGAACAAAAAGACATTCCGCATGTTAATCGGTTGAGTGTCTGCGAACTTATGGGGGTTTTCAAAACTAATATTGTTGAGTCAATTTATTAATATTGAGGCCAAATTATGATCAAAAAGACATTCCGCATGTTAATCGGTTGAGTTTCTGCGAACTTATGGGGTTTTCAAATTTTGTAGTTTTTGATCATAAGCCATGAAGGGGGGTTCGATGAAATTTTTCAAAAACACTTTTTTTACAAAACTAATATTGTTGAGTCAATTTATTAACATTGACGCAAAATTATGAACAAAAAGACATTCCGCATGTTAATCGGTTGAGTTTCTGCGAACTTATGGGGGTTTTCAAATTTTGTAGTTTTTGATCATAAGCCATTAAGGGGGGTTCGATGAAATTTTTCAAAAACACTTTTTTTACAAAACTAATATTTTTGAGTCAATTTATTAACATTGACGCAAAATTATGAACAAAAAGACATTCCGCATGTTAATCGGTTGAGTGTCTGCGAACTTATGGGGGTTTTCAAATTTCGTAGTTTTTGATCATAAGCCATTAAGGGGGGTTCGACGAAATTTTTCAAAAACACGTTTTTTACAAAACTAATATTTTTGAGTCAATTTATTAACATTGACGCAAAATTATGAACAAAAAGACATTCCGCATGTTAATCGGTTGAGTTTCTGCGAACTTATGGGGGCTTTCAAATTTCGTAGTTTTTGATCATAAGCCATGAAGGGGGGTTCGATGAAATTTTTCAAAAACACGTTTTTTACAAAACTAATATTTTTGAGTCAATTTATTAACATTGACGCAAAATTATGAACAAAAAGACATTCCGCAGGTTAATCGGTTAATTGTCTGCGAACTTATGGGGGTTTTCAAATTTCGTAGTTTTTGATCATAAGCCATGAAGGGGGGTACGATGAAATTTTTCAAAAACACTTTTTTTACAAAACTAATATTGTTGAGTCAATTTATTAATATTGAGGCCAAATTATGATCAAAAAGACATTCCGCATGTTAATCGGTTGAGTTTCTACGAACTTATGGGGGTTTTCAAATTTTGTAGTTTTTGATCATAAGCCATGAAGGGGGGTTCGATGAAATTTTTCAAAAACACTTTTTTTACAAAACTAATATTGTTGAGTAAATTTATTAACATTGACGCAAAATTATGAACAAAAAGACATTCGGCATGTTAATCGGTTGAGTTTCTGCGAACTAATGGGGGTTTTCAAATTTCGTAGTTTTTGATCATAAGCCATCGATGAAATTTTTAAAAAACACTTTTTTTTACAAAACTAATATTGTTGAGTCAATTTATTAATATTGACGCAAAATTATGAACAAAAAGACATTCCGCATGATAATCGGCTGAGTTTCTGCGAACTTATGGGGGTTTTCAAATTTTGTAGTTTTTGATCATAAGCCATGAAGGGGGGTTCGATGAAATTTTTCAAAAACACCTTTTTTACAAAACTAATATTGTTGAGTCAATTTATTAACATTGACGCAAAATTATGAACAAAAAGACATTCCGCATGTTAATCGGTTGAGTTTCTGCGAACTTATGGGGGCTTTCAAATTTCGTAGTTTTTGATCATAAGCCATGAAGGGGGGCTCGATGAAATTTTTCAAAAACACTTTTTTTACAAAACTAATATTGTTGAGTCAATTTATTAATATTGACGCAAAATTATGAACAAAAAGACATTCCGCATGATAATCGGTTGAGTTTCTGCGAACTTATGGTGGTTTTCAAATTTCGTAGTTTGTGATCATAAGCCATGAAGATGGGTTCGATGAAATTTTATAAAAACACTTTTTTTACAAAACTAATAGTGTTGAGTCAATTTATTAACATTGACGCAAAATTATGAACAAAAAGACATTCCGCATGTTAATCGGTTGAGCGTCTGCGAACTTATGGGGATTTTCAAATTTCGTAGTTTTTGATCATAAGCCATGAAGGGGGGTACGATGAAATTTTTCAAAAACACTTTTTTTACAAAACTAATATTGTTGAGTCAATTTATTAAAATTGACGCAAAATTATGAACAAAAAGACATTCCGCATGTTAATCGGTTGAGTGTCTGCGAACTTATGGGGGTTTTCAAAACTAATATTGTTGAGTCAATTTATTAATATTGAGGCCAAATTATGATCAAAAAGACATTCCGCATGTTAATCGGTTGAGTTTCTGCGAACTTATGGGGTTTTCAAATTTTGTAGTTTTTGATCATAAGCCATGAAGGGGGGTTCGATGAAATTTTTCAAAAACACTTTTTTTACAAAACTAATATTGTTGAGTCAATTTATTAATATTGACGCAAAATTATGAACAAAAAGACATTCCGCATGTTAATCGGTTGAGTTTCTGCGAACTTATGGGGGTTTTCAAATTTCGTAGTTTTTGATCATAAGCCATGAAGGGGGGCTCGATGAAATTTTTCAAAAACACTTTTTTTTACAAAACTAATATTGTTGAGTCAATTTATTAATATTGACGCAAAATTATGAACAAAAAGACATTCCGCATGTTAATCGGTTGAGTTTTTGCGAACTTATGGGGGTTTTCAAATTTTGTAGTTTCTGATCATAAGCCATGAAGGGGGGTTCGATGAAATTTTTCAAAAACACTTTTTTTTACAAAACTAATATTGTTGAGTCAATTTATTAATATTGACGCAAAATTATGAACAAAAAGACATTCCGCATGTTAATCGGTTGAGTGTCTGCGAACTTATGGGGGTTTTCAAAACTAATATTGTTGAGTCAATTTATTAATATTGAGGCCAAATTATGATCAAAAAGACATTCCGCATGTTAATCGGTTGAGTTTCTGCGAACTTATGGGGTTTTCAAATTTTGTAGTTTTTGATCATAAGCCATGAAGGGGGGTTCGATGAAATTTTTCAAAAACACTTTTTTTACAAAACTAATATTGTTGAGTCAATTTATTAACATTGACGCAAAATTATGAACAAAAAGACATTCCGCATGTTAATCGGTTGAGTTTCTGCGAACTTATGGGGGTTTTCAAATTTTGTAGTTTTTGATCATAAGCCATTAAGGGGGGTTCGATGAAATTTTTCAAAAACACTTTTTTTACAAAACTAATATTTTTGAGTCAATTTATTAACATTGACGCAAAATTATGAACAAAAAGACATTCCGCATGTTAATCGGTTGAGTGTCTGCGAACTTATGGGGGTTTTCAAATTTCGTAGTTTTTGATCATAAGCCATTAAGGGGGGTTCGACGAAATTTTTCAAAAACACGTTTTTTACAAAACTAATATTTTTGAGTCAATTTGTTAACATTGACGCAAAATTATGAACAAAAAGACATTCCGCATGTTAATCGGTTGAGTTTCTGCGAACTTATGGGGGCTTTCAAATTTCGTAGTTTTTGATCATAAGCCATGAAGGGGGGTTCGATGAAATTTTTCAAAAACACGTTTTTTACAAAACTAATATTTTTGAGTCAATTTATCACTGCGGACGGCAGTCCGCGCTAGTGACGAAAGCAGCACGAAGGGTGCGAAAGGCGACTAGCATATATACACAGGAAGAATGGAAAATTTGCTATGACTGTCCGATCGAGTCGAATTATATACCGATCGAAAGGTATCAATCTAACTTAAAAATGTGCATACTAAGACTTTTGAAAACTTACATGGTTCGTGAGATAAACAGGTGTAAGTGGGAGGGACAAAATTTAAATGATTGGAGCAAATGGGGCCGTTGGAGCCTTTTAGATTTTTTTTATAATTTTTCACTATACTTATCAAAAATACGCGTCGAATGACACCTTGATCATCAAAATCCGACCACTGGTTCAGAAGATAATTAATTTCGAAATTTTTGGTGTCCTTTTCAAAACGAGATGAAAAGTCAGTCTGTTTGTTTGTTTGTATAGATCAAAGCGTTGATTTAGCTTAAAAGTTTGAATGAGGACTTGTTCCCGATAAAAAATCTAGAAACGTTTGTTCTACGACTTTTTCGAAAAATCGCTAGTTTAGCGGGAAATCGCTAAAAACCGCTAAAATTGAAACCCCCATAGCATCCAAACGATGGGAGCTACAGATCTGTTCTATAAGTCGTTGGAAAGGTGTTTTGAAGGACTTTTAGGCATACCTTCAAAGTTTTTTTTTTAAGTAAAAAGGTAAACAGCTACAGGTGAAATAAGGTATTTATTTCCACATTTTGGCGATTTAAGAAAAATCTACACATCAAATCACTTTTAAATATACTGCATGTTGTAGAGAATTCAATTACGCGTTTTTTGACATATAACACATATCTGTCAAAATTCGTTTGGGCAAGATATTACCTATTAACTGAATATACCTTACACCTTTACACTACTGCATGTACAGATGCAGTATCTACACTGCTTGCAGTGCATGTGGAAAGATACTGCTTGCAAGTGGTCAATTCTTTTTGCGGCAGATAAATCATTTTATAATCAAAAATATAGAAACTTTTGTTTTTCGACTTTTTCGATAAATAGCTAGTTTAGCGGGAAATCAGTAAAAACCGCTAAAACTGGAACCCCCATATCATCCAAACGATAAAAGCTACAGATGTGATATATATATCGTTGAAAAGGTATTTTAAAGGGCTCTTAGGAATACCTTTATTGTTTTTTTAAGATAAAAGGTAAACAGCAACAGGTGAAATAAGGTATTTTTTCCCACATTAAGGCGATTTTTGTGAAAACGCAAGTAATGATTTTTTCTAATTTTCAATATATTGTAGTTTGTAAAATTTCGATGTGTTTGGAAGATATTACCTGTTAACAGAATATATACGTTTTGCTTAGAATTGGAATAGGACAGCAGCAACAACGTGTCGTAGCAGCCAGAGCTTGAGAGTTCTGTTAGATTTTGACAAAATTGTACCGTCAAAATATATTGCACTTTTCAAAACTTTTGATATCTTACTCCAAAATTTCTGATATCTTATAAAAAAACCTCTTTACGAGGTAAAAGTCTAGTGACGAAAACATTTTAATGCACCAAAATTTCTGATATCCAATTTTGTGACGAATAATATTAAGTTTTACTTAAAAATTACTACAAAAAAATTTTTTTGTCACTCGGCACATTGCGCTAATTTCTTCATACCTAATAAATATATATTTTTTGCGCAGTGCCGAGTGACAAAAAAATTTGTTTGTAGTAATTTTTAAGTAAAACTTAATATTATTCGTCACAAAATTGGATATCAGAAATTTTGGTGCATTAAAATGTTTTCGTCACTAGACTTTTACCTCGTAAAGAGGTTTTTTTATAAGATTAACATTGACGCAAAATTATGAACAAAAAGACATTCCGCAGGTTAATCGGTTAATTGTCTGCGAACTTATGGGGGTTTTCAAATTTCGTAGTTTTTGATCATAAGCCATGAAGGGGGGTACGATGAAATTTTTCAAAAACACTTTTTTTACAAAACTAATATTGTTGAGTCAATTTATTAATATTGAGGCCAAATTATGATCAAAAAGACATTCCGCATGTTAATCGGTTGAGTTTCTACGAACTTATGGGGGTTTTCAAATTTTGTAGTTTTTGATCATAAGCCATGAAGGGGGGTTCGATGAAATTTTTCAAAAACACTTTTTTTACAAAACTAATATTGTTGAGTAAATTTATTAACATTGACGCAAAATTATGAACAAAAAGACATTCGGCATGTTAATCGGTTGAGTTTCTGCGAACTAATGGGGGTTTTCAAATTTCGTAGTTTTTGATCATAAGCCATCGATGAAATTTTTAAAAAACACTTTTTTTTACAAAACTAATATTGTTGAGTCAATTTATTAATATTGACGCAAAATTATGAACAAAAAGACATTCCGCATGATAATCGGCTGAGTTTCTGCGAACTTATGGGGGTTTTCAAATTTTGTAGTTTTTGATCATAAGCCATGAAGGGGGGTTCGATGAAATTTTTCAAAAACACCTTTTTTACAAAACTAATATTGTTGAGTCAATTTATTAACATTGACGCAAAATTATGAACAAAAAGACATTCCGCATGTTAATCGGTTGAGTTTCTGCGAACTTATGGGGGCTTTCAAATTTCGTAGTTTTTGATCATAAGCCATGAAGGGGGGCTCGATGAAATTTTTCAAAAACACTTTTTTTACAAAACTAATATTGTTGAGTCAATTTATTAATATTGACGCAAAATTATGAACAAAAAGACATTCCGCATGATAATCGGTTGAGTTTCTGCGAACTTATGGTGGTTTTCAAATTTCGTAGTTTGTGATCATAAGCCATGAAGATGGGTTCGATGAAATTTTATAAAAACACTTTTTTTACAAAACTAATAGTGTTGAGTCAATTTATTAACATTGACGCAAAATTATGAACAAAAAGACATTCCGCTTGTTAATCGGTTGAGTGTCTGCGAACTTATGGGGGTTTTCAAAACTAATATTGTTGAGTCAATTTATTAATATTGAGGCCAAATTATGATCAAAAAGACATTCCGCATGTTAATCGGTTGAGTTTCTGCGAACTTATGGGGTTTTCAAATTTTGTAGTTTTTGATCATAAGCCATGAAGGGGGGTTCGATGAAATTTTTCAAAAACACTTTTTTTACAAAACTAATATTGTTGAGTCAATTTATTAACATTGACGCAAAATTATGAACAAAAAGACATTCCGCATGTTAATCGGTTGAGTTTCTGCGAACTTATGGGGGTTTTCAAATTTTGTAGTTTTTGATCATAAGCCATTAAGGGGGGTTCGATGAAATTTTTCAAAAACACTTTTTTTACAAAACTAATATTTTTGAGTCAATTTATTAACATTGACGCAAAATTATGAACAAAAAGACATTCCGCATGTTAATCGGTTGAGTGTCTGCGAACTTATGGGGGTTTTCAAATTTCGTAGTTTTTGATCATAAGCCATTAAGGGGGGTTCGACGAAATTTTTCAAAAACACGTTTTTTACAAAACTAATATTTTTGAGTCAATTTATTAACATTGACGCAAAATTATGAACAAAAAGACATTCCGCATGTTAATCGGTTGAGTTTCTGCGAACTTATGGGGGCTTTCAAATTTCGTAGTTTTTGATCATAAGCCATGAAGGGGGGTTCGATGAAATTTTTCAAAAACACGTTTTTTACAAAACTAATATTTTTGAGTCAATTTATTAACATTGACGCAAAATTATGAACAAAAAGACATTCCGCAGGTTAATCGGTTAATTGTCTGCGAACTTATGGGGGTTTTCAAATTTCGTAGTTTTTGATCATAAGCCATGAAGGGGGGTACGATGAAATTTTTCAAAAACACTTTTTTTACAAAACTAATATTGTTGAGTCAATTTATTAACATTGACGCAAAATTATGAACAAAAAGACATTCCGCATGTTAATCGGTTGAGTTTCTGCGAACTTATGGGGGCTTTCAAATTTCGTAGTTTTTGATCATAAGCCATGAAGGGGGGTTCGATGAAATTTTTCAAAAACACGTTTTTTACAAAACTAATATTTTTGAGTCAATTTATTAACATTGACGCAAAATTATGAACAAAAAGACATTCCGCAGGTTAATCGGTTAATTGTCTGCGAACTTATGGGGGTTTTCAAATTTCGTAGTTTTTGATCATAAGCCATGAAGGGGGGTACGATGAAATTTTTCAAAAACACTTTTTTTACAAAACTAATATTGTTGAGTCAATTTATTAATATTGAGGCCAAATTATGATCAAAAAGACATTCCGCATGTTAATCGGTTGAGTTTCTACGAACTTATGGGGGTTTTCAAATTTTGTAGTTTTTGATCA
Source organism: Drosophila limbata (assembly GCA_963924055.1). Classification (NCBI taxonomy): domain Eukaryota; kingdom Metazoa; phylum Arthropoda; class Insecta; order Diptera; family Drosophilidae; genus Drosophila; species Drosophila limbata. The sequence continues at coordinate 140,364 of CAWUOW010000280.1, forward strand.
TAAGCCATGAAGGGGGGTTCGATGAAATTTTTCAAAAACACTTTTTTTACAAAACTAATATTGTTGAGTAAATTTATTAACATTGACGCAAAATTATGAACAAAAAGACATTCGGCATGTTAATCGGTTGAGTTTCTGCGAACTAATGGGGGTTTTCAAATTTCGTAGTTTTTGATCATAAGCCATCGATGAAATTTTTAAAAAACACTTTTTTTTACAAAACTAATATTGTTGAGTCAATTTATTAATATTGACGCAAAATTATGAACAAAAAGACATTCCGCATGATAATCGGCTGATTTTCTGCGAACTTATGGGGGTTTTCAAATTTTGTAGTTTTTGATCATAAGCCATGAAGGGGGGTTCGATGAAATTTTTCAAAAACACTTTTTTTACAAAACTAATATTGTTGAGTCAATTTATTAACATTGACGCAAAATTATGAACAAAAAGACATTCCGCATGTTAATCGGTTGAGTTTCTGCGAACTTATGGGGGCTTTCAAATTTCGTAGTTTTTGATCATAAGCCATGAAGGGGGGCTCGATGAAATTTTTCAAAAACACTTTTTTTACAAAACTAATATTGTTGAGTCAATTTATTAATATTGACGCAAAATTATGAACAAAAAGACATTCCGCATGATAATCGGTTGAGTTTCTGCGAACTTATGGTGGTTTTCAAATTTCGTAGTTTGTGATCATAAGCCATGAAGATGGGTTCGATGAAATTTTATAAAAACACTTTTTTTACAAAACTAATAGTGTTGAGTCAATTTATTAACATTGACGCAAAATTATGAACAAAAAGACATTCCGCATGTTAATCGGTTGAGCGTCTGCGAACTTATGGGGATTTTCAAATTTCGTAGTTTTTGATCATAAGCCATGAAGGGGGGTACGATGAAATTTTTCAAAAACACTTTTTTTACAAAACTAATATTGTTGAGTCAATTTATTAAAATTGACGCAAAATTATGAACAAAAAGACATTCCGCATGTTAATCGGTTGAGTGTCTGCGAACTTATGGGGGTTTTCAAAACTAATATTGTTGAGTCAATTTATTAATATTGAGGCCAAATTATGATCAAAAAGACATTCCGCATGTTAATCGGTTGAGTTTCTGCGAACTTATGGGGTTTTCAAATTTTGTAGTTTTTGATCATAAGCCATGAAGGGGGGTTCGATGAAATTTTTCAAAAACACTTTTTTTACAAAACTAATATTGTTGAGTCAATTTATTAATATTGACGCAAAATTATGAACAAAAAGACATTCCGCATGTTAATCGGTTGAGTTTCTGCGAACTTATGGGGGTTTTCAAATTTCGTAGTTTTTGATCATAAGCCATGAAGGGGGGCTCGATGAAATTTTTCAAAAACACTTTTTTTTACAAAACTAATATTGTTGAGTCAATTTATTAATATTGACGCAAAATTATGAACAAAAAGACATTCCGCATGTTAATCGGTTGAGTTTTTGCGAACTTATGGGGGTTTTCAAATTTTGTAGTTTCTGATCATAAGCCATGAAGGGGGGTTCGATGAAATTTTTCAAAAACACTTTTTTTTACAAAACTAATATTGTTGAGTCAATTTATTAATATTGACGCAAAATTATGAACAAAAAGACATTCCGCATGTTAATCGGTTGAGTGTCTGCGAACTTATGGGGGTTTTCAAAACTAATATTGTTGAGTCAATTTATTAATATTGAGGCCAAATTATGATCAAAAAGACATTCCGCATGTTAATCGGTTGAGTTTCTGCGAACTTATGGGGTTTTCAAATTTTGTAGTTTTTGATCATAAGCCATGAAGGGGGGTTCGATGAAATTTTTCAAAAACACTTTTTTTACAAAACTAATATTGTTGAGTCAATTTATTAACATTGACGCAAAATTATGAACAAAAAGACATTCCGCATGTTAATCGGTTGAGTTTCTGCGAACTTATGGGGGTTTTCAAATTTTGTAGTTTTTGATCATAAGCCATTAAGAGGGGTTCGATGAAATTTTTCAAAAACACTTTTTTTACAAAACTAATATTTTTGAGTCAATTTATTAACATTGACGCAAAATTATGAACAAAAAGACATTCCGCATGTTAATCGGTTGAGTGTCTGCGAACTTATGGGGGTTTTCAAATTTCGTAGTTTTTGATCATAAGCCATTAAGGGGGGTTCGACGAAATTTTTCAAAAACACGTTTTTTACAAAACTAATATTTTTGAGTCAATTTGTTAACATTGACGCAAAATTATGAACAAAAAGACATTCCGCATGTTAATCGGTTGAGTTTCTGCGAACTTATGGGGGCTTTCAAATTTCGTAGTTTTTGATCATAAGCCATGAAGGGGGGTACGATGAAATTTTTCAAAAACACTTTTTTTACAAAACTAATATTGTTGAGTCAATTTATTAATATTGAGGCCAAATTATGATCAAAAAGACATTCCGCATGTTAATCGGTTGAGTGTCTGCGAACTTATGGGGTTTTCAAATTTCGTAGTTTTTGATCATAAGCCATGAAGGGGGGTACGATGAAATTTTTCAAAAACACGTTTTTTACAAAACTAATATTTTTGAGTCAATTTATTAATATTGAGGCCAAATTATGAACAAAAAGACATTCCGCATGTTAATCGGTTGAGTTTCTGCGAACTTATGGGGGCTTTCAAATTTCGTAGTTTTTGATCATAAGCCATGAAGGGGGGTACGATGAAATTTTTCAAAAACACTTTTTTTACAAAACTAATATTGTTGAGTCAATTTATTAATATTGAGGCCAAATTATGATCAAAAAGACATTCCGCATGTTAATCGGTTGAGTGTCTGCGAACTTATGGGGTTTTCAAATTTCGTAGTTTTTGATCATAAGCCATGAAGGGGGGTTCGATGAAATTTTTCAAAAACACGTTTTTTACAAAACTAATATTTTTGAGTCAATTTATTAACATTGACGCAAAATTATGAACAAAAAGACATTCCGCAGGTTAATCGGTTAATTGTCTGCGAACTTATGGGGGTTTTCAAATTTCGTAGTTTTTGATCATAAGCCATGAAGGGGGGTACGATGAAATTTTTCAAAAACACTTTTTTTACAAAACTAATATTGTTGAGTCAATTTATTAATATTGAGGCCAAATTATGATCAAAAAGACATTCCGCATGTTAATCGGTTGAGTTTCTACGAACTTATGGGGGTTTTCAAATTTTGTAGTTTTTGATCATAAGCCATGAAGGGGGGTTCGATGAAATTTTTCAAAAACACTTTTTTTACAAAACTAATATTGTTGAGTAAATTTATAAACATTGACGCAAAATTATGAACAAAAAGACATTCGGCATGTTAATCGGTTGAGTTTCTGCGAACTAATGGGGGTTTTCAAATTTCGTAGTTTTTGATCATAAGCCATCGATGAAATTTTTAAAAAACACTTTTTTTTACAAAACTAATATTGTTGAGTCAATTTATTAATATTGACGCAAAATTATGAACAAAAAGACATTCCGCATGATAATCGGCTGAGTTTCTGCGAACTTATGGGGGTTTTCAAATTTTGTAGTTTTTGATCATAAGCCATGAAGGGGGGTTCGATGAAATTTTTCAAAAACACCTTTTTTACAAAACTAATATTGTTGAGTCAATTTATTAACATTGACGCAAAATTATGAACAAAAAGACATTCCGCATGTTAATCGGTTGAGTTTCTGCGAACTTATGGGGGCTTTCAAATTTCGTAGTTTTTGATCATAAGCCATGAAGGGGGGCTCGATGAAATTTTTCAAAAACACTTTTTTTACAAAACTAATATTGTTGAGTCAATTTATTAATATTGACGCAAAATTATGAACAAAAAGACATTCCGCATGATAATCGGTTGAGTTTCTGCGAACTTATGGTGGTTTTCAAATTTCGTAGTTTGTGATCATAAGCCATGAAGATGGGTTCGATGAAATTTTATAAAAACACTTTTTTTACAAAACTAATAGTGTTGAGTCAATTTATTAACATTGACGCAAAATTATGAACAAAAAGACATTCCGCATGTTAATCGGTTGAGCGTCTGCGAACTTATGGGGATTTTCAAATTTCGTAGTTTTTGATCATAAGCCATGAAGGGGGGTACGATGAAATTTTTCAAAAACACTTTTTTTACAAAACTAATATTGTTGAGTCAATTTATTAAAATTGACGCAAAATTATGAACAAAAAGACATTCCGCATGTTAATCGGTTGAGTGTCTGCGAACTTATGGGGGTTTTCAAAACTAATATTGTTGAGTCAATTTATTAATATTGAGGCCAAATTATGATCAAAAAGACATTCCGCATGTTAATCGGTTGAGTTTCTGCGAACTTATGGGGTTTTCAAATTTTGTAGTTTTTGATCATAAGCCATGAAGGGGGGTTCGATGAAATTTTTCAAAAACACTTTTTTTACAAAACTAATATTGTTGAGTCAATTTATTAACATTGACGCAAAATTATGAACAAAAAGACATTCCGCATGTTAATCGGTTGAGTTTCTGCGAACTTATGGGGGTTTTCAAATTTTGTAGTTTTTGATCATAAGCCATTAAGGGGGGTTCGATGAAATTTTTCAAAAACACTTTTTTTACAAAACTAATATTTTTGAGTCAATTTATTAACATTGACGCAAAATTATGAACAAAAAGACATTCCGCATGTTAATCGGTTGAGTGTCTGCGAACTTATGGGGGTTTTCAAATTTCGTAGTTTTTGATCATAAGCCATTAAGGGGGGTTCGACGAAATTTTTCAAAAACACGTTTTTTACAAAACTAATATTTTTGAGTCAATTTATTAACATTGACGCAAAATTATGAACAAAAAGACATTCCGCATGTTAATCGGTTGAGTTTCTGCGAACTTATGGGGGCTTTCAAATTTCGTAGTTTTTGATCATAAGCCATGAAGGGGGGTTCGATGAAATTTTTCAAAAACACGTTTTTTACAAAACTAATATTTTTGAGTCAATTTATTAACATTGACGCAAAATTATGAACAAAAAGACATTCCGCAGGTTAATCGGTTAATTGTCTGCGAACTTATGGGGGTTTTCAAATTTCGTAGTTTTTGATCATAAGCCATGAAGGGGGGTTCGATGAAATTTTTCAAAAACACTTTTTTTACAAAACTAATATTGTTGAGTCAATTTATTAATATTGAGGCCAAATTATGATCAAAAAGACATTCCGCATGTTAATCGGTTGAGTTTCTACGAACTTATGGGGGTTTTCAAATTTTGTAGTTTTTGATCATAAGCCATGAAGGGGGGTTCGATGAAATTTTTCAAAAACACTTTTTTTACAAAACTAATATTGTTGAGTAAATTTATTAACATTGACGCAAAATTATGAACAAAAAGACATTCGGCATGTTAATCGGTTGAGTTTCTGCGAACTAATGGGGGTTTTCAAATTTCGTAGTTTTTGATCATAAGCCATCGATGAAATTTTTAAAAAACACTTTTTTTTACAAAACTAATATTGTTGAGTTAATTTATTAACATTGACGCAAAATTATGATCAAAAAGACATTCCGCATGTTAATCGGTTGAGTGTCTGCGAACTTATGGGGGTTTTCAAAACTAATATTGTTGAGTCAATTTATTAATATTGAGGCCAAATTATGATCAAAAAGACATTCCGCATGTTAATCGGTTGAGTTTCTGCGAACTTATGGGGTTTTCAAATTTTGTAGTTTTTGATCATAAGCCATGAAGGGGGGTTCGATGAAATTTTTCAAAAACACTTTTTTACAAAACTTATATTGTTGAGTCAATTTAATAATATTGAGGCCAAATTATGATCAAAAAGACATTCCGCATGTTAATCGGTTGAGTTTCTGCGAACTTATGGGGGTTTTCAAATTTTGTAGTTTTTGATCATAAGCCATTAAGGGGGGCTCGATGAAATTTTTAAAAAACACTTTTTTTTACAAAACTAATATTGTTGAGTTAATTTATTAATATTGACGCAAAATATGAACAAAAAGACATTCCGCATGTTAATCGGTTGAGTTTCTACGAACTTATGGGGGTTTTCAAATTTCGTAGTTTTTGATCATCAGCCATGAAGGGGGGTTCGATAAAATTTTTCAAAAACACTTTTTTACAAAACTTATATTGTTGAGTCAATTTAATAATATTGAGGCCAAATTATGATCAAAAAGACATTCCGCATGTTAATCGGTTGAGTTTCTGCGAACTTATGGGGGTTTTCAAATTTTGTAGTTTTTGATCATAAGCCATTAAGGGGGGCTCGATGAAATTTTTCAAAAACACTTTTTTTACAAAACTAATATTTTTGAGTCAATTTATTAACATTGACGCAAAATTATGAAAAAAAAGACATTCCGCATGTTAATCGGTTGAGTTTCTGCGAACTTATGGGGGTTTTCAAATTTTGTAGTTTTTGATCATTAGCCATGAAGGGGGGTTCGATGAAATTTTTCAAAAACACTTTTTTTACAAAACTAATATTGTTGAGTAAATTTATTAACATTGACGCAAAATTATGAACAAAAAGACATTCGGCATGTTAATCGGTTGAGTTTCTGCGAACTAATGGGGGTTTTCAAATTTCGTAGTTTTTGATCATAAGCCATCGATGAAATTTTTAAAAAACACTTTTTTTTACAAAACTAATATTGTTGAGTAAATTTATTAACATTGACGCAAAATTATGATCAAAAAGACATTCCGCATGTTAATCGGTTGAGTTTCTGCGAACTTATGGGGGTTTTCAAATTTTGTAGTTTTTGATCATAAGCCATGAAGGGGGGTTCGATGAAATTTTTCAAAAACACGTTTTTTACAAAACTAATATTTTTGAGTCAATTTATTAACATTGACGCAAAATTATGATCAAAAAGACATTCCGCATGTTAATCGGTTGAGTTTCTGCGAACTTATGGGGGTTTTCAAATTTTGTAGTTTTTGATCATAAGCCATGAAGGGGGGTTCGATGAAATTTTTCAAAAACACTTTTTTTACAAAACTAATATTGTTGAGTAAATTTATTAACATTGACGCAAAATTATGAACAAAAAGACATTCGGCATGTTAATCGGTTGAGTTTCTACGAACTTATGGGGGTTTTCAAATTTCGTAGTTTTTGATCATAAGCCATGAAGGGGGGCTCGATGAAATTTTTCAAAAACACTTTTTTTACAAAACTAATATTTTTGAGTCAATTTATTAACATTGACCCAAAATTATGAAAAAAAAGACATTCCGCATGTTAATCGGTTGAGTGTCTTCGAACTTATGGGGGTTTTCAAATTTCATAGTTTTTGATCATAAGCCATGAAGGGGAGTTCGATGAAATTTTTCAAAAACACCTTTTTTACAAAACTAATATTGTTGAGTCAATTTATTAAAATTGACGCAAAATTATGAACAAAAAGACATTCCGCATGTTAATCGGTTGAGTGTCTGCGAACTTATGGGGGTTTTCAAAACTAATATTGTTGAGTCAATTTATTAATATTGAGGCCAAATTATGATCAAAAAGACATTCCGCATGTTAATCGGTTGAGTTTCTGCGAACTTATGGGGGTTTTCAAATTTTGTAGTTTTTGATCATAAGCCATGAAGGGGGGTTCGATGAAATTTTTCAAAAACACTTTTTTTACAAAACTAATATTGTTGAGTCAATTTATCACTGCGGACGGCAGTCCGCGCTAGTGACGAAAGCAGCACGAAGGGTGCGAAAGCGACTAGCATATATACACAGGAAGAATGGAAAATTTGCTATGACCGTCCGATCGGGTCGAGTTATATACCGATCGAAAGGTATCAATTTAACTTACAAATGTGCATACTAAGACTTTTGGAAACTTTCCTGGTTCGTGAGATAAACAGGTGTAAGTGGGAGGGGAAAAATTAAAATTATTGGAGCAAATGGGGCCGTTGGGGCCTTTTTGATTTATTCTTTAATTTTTTACTCTTCTAATCGAAAATACGCGTCGAATGACACCTCGATCATCGAAATCCGATTACTGGTTCAAAAAATAATTAATGTTGAAATTTTTAGTCGCCTTTCGAAAATGAGATGAAAAGTCAGTATGTCTGTTTGTTTGTTTGTTTGTTTGTTTGTTTGTTAGTATCAAAGCGTTGATTTAGCTTAAATGTTTGAATGAGGACTTGTTCCCGCTCAAAAATATAGAAACGTTTGTTCTACGACTTTTTCGAAAAATAGCTAGTTTAGCGGGAAATCGCTAAAAACCGCTAAAATTAAAACCCTCATAGCATCCAAACGATAGAAGCTACAGATATGATCTATATATCGATGAAAAGGTATTTTGAAGGGCTCTTAGGCATACCTTCAAAGTTTTTTTTTTAAGTAAAAAGGTAAACAGCTACAGGTGAAATAATTTTTTTTTTTAATTTATGAAAAATCTACAAATGAATTCACTTTTAAATATGTAGTATGTTGTAGACAATTCAATTCCGCGTCTTTTGACATATAACACCTATCTCTCAAAATTCGTTTAGGCAAGATATTACCTGTTAATTGAATATACCTTTTACCTTTACACTACTGCATGTATACTACTGCATGTACACTACTTGCACTGCTTGCAGTGCATGTGGAAAGATACTGCTTGCAAGTGGTGAATTCTTTTTGCGGCAGATGAAACATTTTGTAATTCCAATTACAGCAAGATCGAAACATATTTATAAATATATATAATATTGAAACGTCTCTGATTGAATGTGTTTTTAATTCTCTTAATTATATAATTATTGAATTGCTTAAAAAAATATTGCAATTGTCAAAATTTCCGATGTCTTATTAAAAAATTTCTGATATCTTATAAAAAAACCTCTTTACGAGGTAAAAGTCTAGTGCCGAAAACATTTTCATGCCCCAAAATTTCTGATATCCAATTTTGTGACGAAACATATTAAATTTTACACATGAATTATTAAAAAATAAAATTTTTGTCACTGGGCACATTGCGCTAAATTTTTCATACCTAATAAAAAAAAAAAAAGTACTATTTTTTGCGCAGTGCCAGTGACAAAAATTTTATTTTTGAATAATTCATGTGTAAAATTTAATATTTTTCGTCACAAAATTGGATATCAGAAATTTTGGGGCATGAAAATGTTTTCGGCACTAGACTTTTACCTCGTAAAGAGGTTTTTTTATAAGTTAACATTGACGCAAAATTATGAACAAAAAGACATTCCGCATGTTAATCGGTTGAGTTTCTGCGAACTTATGGGGGTTTTCAAATTTTGTAGTTTTTGATCATAAGCCATTAAGGGGGGTTCGATGAAATTTTTCAAAAACACTTTTTTTACAAAACTAATATTTTTGAGTCAATTTATTAACATTGACGCAAAATTATGAACAAAAAGACATTCCGCATGTTAATCGGTTGAGTGTTTGATCATAAGCCATTAAGGGGGGTTCGACGAAATTTTTCAAAAACACGTTTTTTACAAAACTAATATTTTTGAGTCAATTTATTAACATTGACGCAAAATTATGAACAAAAAGACATTCCGCATGTTAATCGGTTGAGTTTCTGCGAACTTATGGGGGCTTTCAAATTTCGTAGTTTTTGATCATAAGCCATGAAGGGGGGTTCGATGAAATTTTTCAAAAACACGTTTTTTACAAAACTAATATTTTTGAGTCAATTTATTAACATTGACGCAAAATTATGATCAAAAAGACATTCCGCATGTTAATCGGTTGAGTTTCTGCGAACTTATGGGGGTTTTCAAATTTTGTAGTTTTTGATCATAAGCCATGAAGGGGGGTTCGATGAAATTTTTCAAAAACACTTTTTTTACAAAACTAATATTGTTGAGTAAATTTATTAACATTGACGCAAAATTATGAACAAAAAGACATTCGGCATGTTAATCGGTTGAGTTTCTGCGAACTAATGGGGGTTTTCAAATTTCGTAGTTTTTGATCATAAGCCATCGATGAAATTTTTAAAAAACACTTTTTTTTACAAAACTAATATTGTTGAGTTAATTTATTAATATTGACGCAAAATATGAACAAAAAGACATTCCGCATGTTAATCGGTTGAGTTTCTACGAACTTATGGGGGTTTTCAAATTTCGTAGTTTTTGATCATCAGCCATGAAGGGGGGTTCGATAAAATTTTTCAAAAACACTTTTTTACAAAACTTATATTGTTGAGTCAATTTATTAATATTGAGGCCAAATTATGATCAAAAAGACATTCCGCATGTTAATCGGTTGAGTTTCTGCGAACTTATGGGGGTTTTCAAATTTTGTAGTTTTTGATCATAAGCCATTAAGGGGGGCTCGATGAAATTTTTCAAAAACACTTTTTTTACAAAACTAATATTTTTGAGTCAATTTATTAACATTGACGCAAAATTATGAAAAAAAAGACATTCCGCATGTTAATCGGTTGAGTGTCTTCGAACTTATGGGGGTTTTCAAATTTCATAGTTTTTGATCATAAGCCATGAAGGGGAGTTCGATGAAATTTTTCAAAAACACCTTTTTTACAAAACTAATATTGTTGAGTCAATTTATTAACATTGACGCAAAATTATGAACAAAAAGACATTCCGCATGTTAATCGGTTGGGTTTCTGCGAACTTATGGGGGTTTTCAAATTTCGTAGTTTTTGATCATAAGCCATGAAGGGGGGTTCGATGAAATTTTTCAAAAACACTTTTTTTACAAAACTAATATTGTTGAGTCAATTTATTAATATTAAGGCAAAATTATGAACAAAAAGACATTCCGCATGTTTATCGGTTGAGTGTCTGCGAACTTATGGGGGTTTTCAAATTTCGTTGTTTCTGATCATAAGCCATGAAGGGGGATCGATGAAATTTTTCAAAAACACTTTTTTTACAAAACTAATATTGTTGAGTCAATTTATTAATATTGACGCAAAATTATGATAACTTATGGGGGTTTTCAAATTTCGTAGTTTCTGATCATAAGCCATGAAGGGGGATCGATGAAATTTTTCAAAAACACTTTTTTTACAAAACTAATGTTTTTGAGTCAATTTATTAACATTGACGCAAAATTATGAACAAAAAGACATTCCGCATGTTAATCGGTTGAGTTTCTGCGAACTTATGGGGGTTTTCAAATTTTGTAGTTTTTGATCATAAGCCATGAAGGGGGGTTCGATGAAATTTTTCAAAAACACTTTTTTTACAAAACTAATATTGTTGAGTCAATTTATTAATATTGACGCAAAATTATGAACAAAAAGACATTCCGCATGTTAATCGGTTGAGTGTCTGCGAACTTATGGGGGTTTTCAAATTTTGTAGTTTTTGATCATAAGCCATTAAGGGGGGTTCGATGAAATTTTTCAAAAACACTTTTTTTACAAAACTAATATTTTTGAGTCAATTTATTAACATTGACGCAAAATTATGAACAAAAAGACATTCCGCATGTTAATCGGTTGAGTTTCTGCGAACTTATGGGGGCTTTCAAATTTCGTAGTTTTTGATCATAAGCCATGAAGGGGGGTTCGATGAAATTTTTCAAAAACACTTTTTTTACAAAACTAATATTGTTGAGTCAATTTATTAATATTGACGCAAAATTATGAACAAAAATACATTCCGCATGATAATCGGTTGAGTTTCTGCGAACTTATGGGGGTTTTCAAATTTCGTAGTTTTTGATCATAAGCCATGAAGGTGGGTTCGATGAAATTTTTCAAAAACACTTTTTTTACAAAACTAATATTGTTGAGTCAATTTATTAACATTGACGCAAAATTATGAACAAAAAGACATTCCGCATGTTAATCGGTTGAGTGTCTGCGAACTTATGGGGATTTTCAAATTTCGTAGTTTTTGATCATAAGCCATGAAGGGGGGTTCGATGAAATTTTTCAAAAGCACATTTTTTACAAAACTAATATTGTTGAGTCAATTTATTAACATTGACGCAAAATTATGAAAAAAAAGACATTTCGCATGTTAATCGGTTGAGTTTCTGCGAACTTATGGGGGTTTTCAAATTTCGTAGTTTTTGATCATAAGCCATGAAGGGGGGTACGGTGAAATTTTTCAAAAACACTTTTTTTTACAAAACTAATATTGTTGAGTCAATTTATTAAAATTGACGCAAAATTATGAACAAAAAGACATTCCGCATGTTAATCGGTTGAGTGTCTGCGAACTTATGGGGATTTTCAAATTTCGTTGTTTCTGATCATAAGCCATGTAGGGGGGTTCGATTAAATTTTTCAAAAGCACTTTTTTTACAAAACTAATATTGTTGAGTCAATTTATTAACATTGACGCAAAATTATGAACAAAAAGACATTTCGCATGTTAATCGGTTGAGTTTCTGCGAACTTATGGGGGTTTTCAAATTTCGTAGTTTTTGATCATAAGCCATGAAGGGGGGTACGACGAAATTTTTCAAAAACACTTTTTTTACAAAAGTAATATTGTTGAGTCAATTTATTAATATTGACGCAAAATTATGAACAAAAAGACATTCCGCATGTTAATCGGTTGAGTTTCTGCGAACTTATGGGGATTTTCAAATTTCGTAGTTTTTGATCTTAGGCCGTGAAGGGGGGTTCGATTAAATTTTTCAAAAACACTTTTTTTACAAAACTAATATTGTTGAGTCAATTTATTAATATTGAGGCCAAATTATGATCAAAAAGACATTCCGCATGTTAATCGGTTGAGTTTCTGCGAACTTATGGGGGTTTTCAAATTTTGTAGTTTTTGATCATAAGCCATGAAGGGGGGTTCGATGAAATTTTTCAAAAACACTTTTTTTACAAAACTAATATTGTTGAGTCAATTTATTAACATTGACGCAAAATTATGAACAAAAAGACATTCCGCATGTTAATCGGTTGAGTTTCTGCGAACTTATGGGGGTTTTCAAATTTCGTAGTTTTTGATCATAAGCCATCGATGAAATTTTTAAAAAACACTTTTTTTTACAAAACTAATATTGTTGAGTTAATTTATTAATATTGACGCAAAATTATGAACAAAAAGACATTCCGCATGTTAATCGGTTGAGTTTCTACGATCTTATGGGGGTTTTCAAATTTCGTAGTTTTTGATCATCAGCCATGAAGGGGGGCTCGATAAAATTTTTCAAAAACACTTTTTTTACAAAACTTATATTGTTGAGTCAATTTATTAATATTGAGGCCAAATTATGATCAAAAAGACATTCCGCATGTTAATCGGTTGAGTTTCTGCGAACTTATGGGGGTTTTCAAATTTTGTAGTTTTTGATCATAAGCCATTAAGGGGGGTTCGATGAAATTTTTCAAAAACACTTTTTTTACAAAACTAATATTTTTGAGTCAATTTATTAACATTGACGCAAAATTATGAACAAAAAGACATTCCGCATGTTAATCGGTTGAGTGCCTTCGAACTTATGGGGGTTTTCAAATTTCATAGTTTTTGATCATAAGCCATGAAGGGGAGTTCGATGAAATTTTTCAAAAACACTTTTTTTACAAAACTAATATTGTTGAGTCAATTTATTAATATTGAGGCAAAATTATGAACAAAAAGACATTCCGCATGTTTATCGGTTGAGTGTCTGCGAACTTATGGGGGTTTTCAAATTTCGTAGTTTTTGATCATAAGCCATGAAGGGGGGTTCGATGAAATTTTTCAAAAACACTTTTTTTACAAAACTAATATTGTTGAGTCAATTTATTAACATTGACGCAAAATTATGAACAAAAAGACATTCCGCATGTTAATCGGTTGAGTGTCTGCGAACTTATGGGGATTTTCAAATTTCGTAGTTTTTGATCATAAGCCATGAAGGGGGGTTCGATGAAATTTTTCAAAAGCACATTTTTTACAAAACTAATATTGTTGAGACAATTTATTAACATTGACGCAAAATTATGAACAAAAAGACATTTCGCATGTTAATCGGTTGAGTTTCTGCGAACTTATGGGGGTTTTCAAATTTCGTAGTTTTTGATCATAAGCCATGAAGGGGGGTACGATGAAATTTTTCAAAAACACTTTTTTTTTACAAAACTAATATTGTTGAGTCAATTTATTAAAATTGACGCAAAATTATGAACAAAAAGACATTCCGCATGTTAATCGGTTGAGTGTCTGCGAACTTATGGGGATTTTCAAATTTCGTTGTTTCTGATCATAAGCCATGTAGGGGGGTTCGATTAAATTTTTCAAAAGCACTTTTTTTACAAAACTAATATTGTTGAGTCAATTTATTAACATTGACGCAAAATTATGAAAAAAAAGACATTTCGCATGTTAATCGGTTGAGTTTCTGCGAACTTATGGGGGTTTTCAAATTTCGTAGTTTTTGATCATAAGCCATGAAGGGGGGTACGATGAAATTTTTCAAAAACACTTTTTTTACAAAACTAATATTGTTGAGTCAATTTATTAATATTGACGCAAAATTATGAACAAAAAGACATTCCGCATGTTAATCGGTTGAGTTTCTGCGAACTTATGGGGATTTTCAAATTTCGTAGTTTTTGATCTTAGGCCGTGAAGGGGGGTTCTATTAAATTTTTCAAAAACACTTTTTTTACAAAACTAATATTGTTGAGTCAATTTATTAATATTGAGGCCAAATTATGATCAAAAAGACATTCCGCATGTTAATCGGTTGAGTTTCAGCGAACTTATGGGGGTTTTCAAATTTTGTAGTTTTTGATCATAAGCCATGAAGGGGGGTTCGATGAAATTTTTCAAAAACACTTTTTTTACAAAACTAATATTGTTGAGTCAATTTATTAACATTGACGCAAAATTATGAACAAAAAGACATTCCGCATGTTAATCGGTTGAGTTTCTGCGAACTTATGGGGGTTTTCAAATTTCGTAGTTTTTGATCATAAGCCATCGATGAAATTTTTAAAAAACACTTTTTTTTACAAAACTAATATTGTTGAGTTAATTTATTAATATTGACGCAAAATTATGAACAAAAAGACATTCCGCATGTTAATCGGTTGAGTTTCTACGAACTTATGGGGGTTTTCAAATTTCGTAGTTTTTGATCATCAGCCATGAAGGGGGGTTCGATAAAATTTTTCAAAAACACTTTTTTTACAAAACTTATATTGTTGAGTCAATTTATTAATATTGAGGCCAAATTATGATCAAAAAGACATTCCGCATGTTAATCGGTTGAGTTTCTGCGAACTTATGGGGGTTTTCAAATTTTGTAGTTTTTGATCATAAGCCATTAAGGGGGGTTCGATGAAATTTTTCAAAAACACTTTTTTTACAAAACTAATATTTTTGAGTCAATTTATTAACATTGACGCAAAATTATGAACAAAAAGACATTCCGCATGTTAATCGGTTGAGTGCCTTCGAACTTATGGGGGTTTTCAAATTTCATAGTTTTTGATCATAAGCCATGAAGGCGAGTTCGATGAAATTTTTCAAAAACACTTTTTTTACAAAACTAATATTGTTGAGTCAATTTATTAATATTGAGGCAAAATTATGAACAAAAAGACATTCCGCATGTTTATCGGTTGAGTGTCTGCGAACTTATGGGGGTTTTCAAATTTCGTAGTTTCTGATCATAAGCCATGAAGGGGGATCGATGAAATTTTTCAAAAACACTTTTTTTACAAAACTAATACTGTTGAGACAATTTATTAATATTGACGCAAAATTATGATCAAAAAGACATTCCGCATGTTAATCGGTTGAGTTTCTGCGAACTTATGGGGGTTTTCAAATTTTTTAGTTTTTGATCATAAGCTATTAAGGGGGGTTCGATGAAATTTTTCAAAAACACTTTTTTTACAAAACTAATATTTTTGAGTCAATTTATTAACATTGACGCAAAATTATGAACAAAAAGACATTCCGCATGTTAATCGGTTGAGTTTCTGCGAACTTATGGGGGTTTTCAAATTTTGTAGTTTTTGATCATAAGCCATGAAGGGGGGTTCGATGAAATTTTTCAAAAACACTTTTTTTACAAAACTAATATTGTTGAGTCAATTTATCACTGCGGACGGCAGTCCGCGCTAGTGACGAAAGCAGCACGAAGGGTGCGAAAGCGACTAGCATATATACACAGGAAGAATGGAAAATTTGCTATGACCGTCCGATCGGGTCGAGTTATATACCGATCGAAAGGTATCAATTTAACTTACAAATGTGCATACTAAGACTTTTGGAAACTTTCCTGGTTCGTGAGATAAACAGGTGTAAGTGGGAGGGGAAAAATTAAAATTATTGGAGCAAATGGGGCCGTTGGGGCCTTTTTGATTTATTCTTTAATTTTTTACTCTTCTAATCGAAAATACGCGTCGAATGACACCTCGATCATCGAAATCCGATTACTGGTTCAAAAAATAATTAATGTTGAAATTTTTAGTCGCCTTTCGAAAATGAGATGAAAAGTCAGTATGTCTGTTTGTTTGTTTGTTTGTTTGTTTGTTTGTTAGTATCAAAGCGTTGATTTAGCTTAAATGTTTGAATGAGGACTTGTTCCCGCTCAAAAATATAGAAACGTTTGTTCTACGACTTTTTCGAAAAATAGCTAGTTTAGCGGGAAATCGCTAAAAACCGCTAAAATTAAAACCCTCATAGCATCCAAACGATAGAAGCTACAGATATGATCTATATATCGATGAAAAGGTATTTTGAAGGGCTCTTAGGCATACCTTCAAAGTTTTTTTTTTAAGTAAAAAGGTAAACAGCTACAGGTGAAATAATTTTTTTTTTTAATTTATGAAAAATCTACAAATGAATTCACTTTTAAATATGTAGTATGTTGTAGACAATTCAATTCCGCGTCTTTTGACATATAACACCTATCTCTCAAAATTCGTTTAGGCAAGATATTACCTGTTAATTGAATATACCTTTTACCTTTACACTACTGCATGTATACTACTGCATGTACACTACTTGCACTGCTTGCAGTGCATGTGGAAAGATACTGCTTGCAAGTGGTGAATTCTTTTTGCGGCAGATGAAACATTTTGTAATTCCAATTACAGCAAGATCGAAACATATTTATAAATATATATAATATTGAAACGTCTCTGATTGAATGTGTTTTTAATTCTCTTAATTATATAATTATTGAATTGCTTAAAAAAATATTGCAATTGTCAAAATTTCCGATGTCTTATTAAAAAATTTCTGATATCTTATAAAAAAACCTCTTTACGAGGTAAAAGTCTAGTGCCGAAAACATTTTCATGCCCCAAAATTTCTGATATCCAATTTTGTGACGAAACATATTAAATTTTACACATGAATTATTAAAAAATAAAATTTTTGTCACTGGGCACATTGCGCTAAATTTTTCATACCTAATAAAAAAAAAAAAAGTACTATTTTTTGCGCAGTGCCAGTGACAAAAATTTTATTTTTGAATAATTCATGTGTAAAATTTAATATTTTTCGTCACAAAATTGGATATCAGAAATTTTGGGGCATGAAAATGTTTTCGGCACTAGACTTTTACCTCGTAAAGAGGTTTTTTTATAAGTTAACATTGACGCAAAATTATGAACAAAAAGACATTCCGCATGTTAATCGGTTGAGTTTCTGCGAACTTATGGGGGTTTTCAAATTTTGTAGTTTTTGATCATAAGCCATTAAGGGGGGTTCGATGAAATTTTTCAAAAACACTTTTTTTACAAAACTAATATTTTTGAGTCAATTTATTAACATTGACGCAAAATTATGAACAAAAAGACATTCCGCATGTTAATCGGTTGAGTGTTTGATCATAAGCCATTAAGGGGGGTTCGACGAAATTTTTCAAAAACACGTTTTTTACAAAACTAATATTTTTGAGTCAATTTATTAACATTGACGCAAAATTATGAACAAAAAGACATTCCGCATGTTAATCGGTTGAGTTTCTGCGAACTTATGGGGGCTTTCAAATTTCGTAGTTTTTGATCATAAGCCATGAAGGGGGGTTCGATGAAATTTTTCAAAAACACGTTTTTTACAAAACTAATATTTTTGAGTCAATTTATTAACATTGACGCAAAATTATGATCAAAAAGACATTCCGCATGTTAATCGGTTGAGTTTCTGCGAACTTATGGGGGTTTTCAAATTTTGTAGTTTTTGATCATAAGCCATGAAGGGGGGTTCGATGAAATTTTTCAAAAACACTTTTTTTACAAAACTAATATTGTTGAGTAAATTTATTAACATTGACGCAAAATTATGAACAAAAAGACATTCGGCATGTTAATCGGTTGAGTTTCTGCGAACTAATGGGGGTTTTCAAATTTCGTAGTTTTTGATCATAAGCCATCGATGAAATTTTTAAAAAACACTTTTTTTTACAAAACTAATATTGTTGAGTTAATTTATTAATATTGACGCAAAATATGAACAAAAAGACATTCCGCATGTTAATCGGTTGAGTTTCTACGAACTTATGGGGGTTTTCAAATTTCGTAGTTTTTGATCATCAGCCATGAAGGGGGGTTCGATAAAATTTTTCAAAAACACTTTTTTACAAAACTTATATTGTTGAGTCAATTTATTAATATTGAGGCCAAATTATGATCAAAAAGACATTCCGCATGTTAATCGGTTGAGTTTCTGCGAACTTATGGGGGTTTTCAAATTTTGTAGTTTTTGATCATAAGCCATTAAGGGGGGCTCGATGAAATTTTTCAAAAACACTTTTTTTACAAAACTAATATTTTTGAGTCAATTTATTAACATTGACGCAAAATTATGAAAAAAAAGACATTCCGCATGTTAATCGGTTGAGTGTCTTCGAACTTATGGGGGTTTTCAAATTTCATAGTTTTTGATCATAAGCCATGAAGGGGAGTTCGATGAAATTTTTCAAAAACACCTTTTTTACAAAACTAATATTGTTGAGTCAATTTATTAACATTGACGCAAAATTATGAACAAAAAGACATTCCGCATGTTAATCGGTTGGGTTTCTGCGAACTTATGGGGGTTTTCAAATTTCGTAGTTTTTGATCATAAGCCATGAAGGGGGGTTCGATGAAATTTTTCAAAAACACTTTTTTTACAAAACTAATATTGTTGAGTCAATTTATTAATATTAAGGCAAAATTATGAACAAAAAGACATTCCGCATGTTTATCGGTTGAGTGTCTGCGAACTTATGGGGGTTTTCAAATTTCGTTGTTTCTGATCATAAGCCATGAAGGGGGATCGATGAAATTTTTCAAAAACACTTTTTTTACAAAACTAATATTGTTGAGTCAATTTATTAATATTGACGCAAAATTATGATAACTTATGGGGGTTTTCAAATTTCGTAGTTTCTGATCATAAGCCATGAAGGGGGATCGATGAAATTTTTCAAAAACACTTTTTTTACAAAACTAATGTTTTTGAGTCAATTTATTAACATTGACGCAAAATTATGAACAAAAAGACATTCCGCATGTTAATCGGTTGAGTTTCTGCGAACTTATGGGGGTTTTCAAATTTTGTAGTTTTTGATCATAAGCCATGAAGGGGGGTTCGATGAAATTTTTCAAAAACACTTTTTTTACAAAACTAATATTGTTGAGTCAATTTATTAATATTGACGCAAAATTATGAACAAAAAGACATTCCGCATGTTAATCGGTTGAGTGTCTGCGAACTTATGGGGGTTTTCAAATTTTGTAGTTTTTGATCATAAGCCATTAAGGGGGGTTCGATGAAATTTTTCAAAAACACTTTTTTTACAAAACTAATATTTTTGAGTCAATTTATTAACATTGACGCAAAATTATGAACAAAAAGACATTCCGCATGTTAATCGGTTGAGTTTCTGCGAACTTATGGGGGCTTTCAAATTTCGTAGTTTTTGATCATAAGCCATGAAGGGGGGTTCGATGAAATTTTTCAAAAACACTTTTTTTACAAAACTAATATTGTTGAGTCAATTTATTAATATTGACGCAAAATTATGAACAAAAATACATTCCGCATGATAATCGGTTGAGTTTCTGCGAACTTATGGGGGTTTTCAAATTTCGTAGTTTTTGATCATAAGCCATGAAGGTGGGTTCGATGAAATTTTTCAAAAACACTTTTTTTACAAAACTAATATTGTTGAGTCAATTTATTAACATTGACGCAAAATTATGAACAAAAAGACATTCCGCATGTTAATCGGTTGAGTGTCTGCGAACTTATGGGGATTTTCAAATTTCGTAGTTTTTGATCATAAGCCATGAAGGGGGGTTCGATGAAATTTTTCAAAAGCACATTTTTTACAAAACTAATATTGTTGAGTCAATTTATTAACATTGACGCAAAATTATGAAAAAAAAGACATTTCGCATGTTAATCGGTTGAGTTTCTGCGAACTTATGGGGGTTTTCAAATTTCGTAGTTTTTGATCATAAGCCATGAAGGGGGGTACGGTGAAATTTTTCAAAAACACTTTTTTTTACAAAACTAATATTGTTGAGTCAATTTATTAAAATTGACGCAAAATTATGAACAAAAAGACATTCCGCATGTTAATCGGTTGAGTGTCTGCGAACTTATGGGGATTTTCAAATTTCGTTGTTTCTGATCATAAGCCATGTAGGGGGGTTCGATTAAATTTTTCAAAAGCACTTTTTTTACAAAACTAATATTGTTGAGTCAATTTATTAACATTGACGCAAAATTATGAACAAAAAGACATTTCGCATGTTAATCGGTTGAGTTTCTGCGAACTTATGGGGGTTTTCAAATTTCGTAGTTTTTGATCATAAGCCATGAAGGGGGGTACGACGAAATTTTTCAAAAACACTTTTTTTACAAAAGTAATATTGTTGAGTCAATTTATTAATATTGACGCAAAATTATGAACAAAAAGACATTCCGCATGTTAATCGGTTGAGTTTCTGCGAACTTATGGGGATTTTCAAATTTCGTAGTTTTTGATCTTAGGCCGTGAAGGGGGGTTCGATTAAATTTTTCAAAAACACTTTTTTTACAAAACTAATATTGTTGAGTCAATTTATTAATATTGAGGCCAAATTATGATCAAAAAGACATTCCGCATGTTAATCGGTTGAGTTTCTGCGAACTTATGGGGGTTTTCAAATTTTGTAGTTTTTGATCATAAGCCATGAAGGGGGGTTCGATGAAATTTTTCAAAAACACTTTTTTTACAAAACTAATATTGTTGAGTCAATTTATTAACATTGACGCAAAATTATGAACAAAAAGACATTCCGCATGTTAATCGGTTGAGTTTCTGCGAACTTATGGGGGTTTTCAAATTTCGTAGTTTTTGATCATAAGCCATCGATGAAATTTTTAAAAAACACTTTTTTTTACAAAACTAATATTGTTGAGTTAATTTATTAATATTGACGCAAAATTATGAACAAAAAGACATTCCGCATGTTAATCGGTTGAGTTTCTACGATCTTATGGGGGTTTTCAAATTTCGTAGTTTTTGATCATCAGCCATGAAGGGGGGCTCGATAAAATTTTTCAAAAACACTTTTTTTACAAAACTTATATTGTTGAGTCAATTTATTAATATTGAGGCCAAATTATGATCAAAAAGACATTCCGCATGTTAATCGGTTGAGTTTCTGCGAACTTATGGGGGTTTTCAAATTTTGTAGTTTTTGATCATAAGCCATTAAGGGGGGTTCGATGAAATTTTTCAAAAACACTTTTTTTACAAAACTAATATTTTTGAGTCAATTTATTAACATTGACGCAAAATTATGAACAAAAAGACATTCCGCATGTTAATCGGTTGAGTGCCTTCGAACTTATGGGGGTTTTCAAATTTCATAGTTTTTGATCATAAGCCATGAAGGGGAGTTCGATGAAATTTTTCAAAAACACTTTTTTTACAAAACTAATATTGTTGAGTCAATTTATTAATATTGAGGCAAAATTATGAACAAAAAGACATTCCGCATGTTTATCGGTTGAGTGTCTGCGAACTTATGGGGGTTTTCAAATTTCGTAGTTTTTGATCATAAGCCATGAAGGGGGGTTCGATGAAATTTTTCAAAAACACTTTTTTTACAAAACTAATATTGTTGAGTCAATTTATTAACATTGACGCAAAATTATGAACAAAAAGACATTCCGCATGTTAATCGGTTGAGTGTCTGCGAACTTATGGGGATTTTCAAATTTCGTAGTTTTTGATCATAAGCCATGAAGGGGGGTTCGATGAAATTTTTCAAAAGCACATTTTTTACAAAACTAATATTGTTGAGACAATTTATTAACATTGACGCAAAATTATGAACAAAAAGACATTTCGCATGTTAATCGGTTGAGTTTCTGCGAACTTATGGGGGTTTTCAAATTTCGTAGTTTTTGATCATAAGCCATGAAGGGGGGTACGATGAAATTTTTCAAAAACACTTTTTTTTTACAAAACTAATATTGTTGAGTCAATTTATTAAAATTGACGCAAAATTATGAACAAAAAGACATTCCGCATGTTAATCGGTTGAGTGTCTGCGAACTTATGGGGATTTTCAAATTTCGTTGTTTCTGATCATAAGCCATGTAGGGGGGTTCGATTAAATTTTTCAAAAGCACTTTTTTTACAAAACTAATATTGTTGAGTCAATTTATTAACATTGACGCAAAATTATGAAAAAAAAGACATTTCGCATGTTAATCGGTTGAGTTTCTGCGAACTTATGGGGGTTTTCAAATTTCGTAGTTTTTGATCATAAGCCATGAAGGGGGGTACGATGAAATTTTTCAAAAACACTTTTTTTACAAAACTAATATTGTTGAGTCAATTTATTAATATTGACGCAAAATTATGAACAAAAAGACATTCCGCATGTTAATCGGTTGAGTTTCTGCGAACTTATGGGGATTTTCAAATTTCGTAGTTTTTGATCTTAGGCCGTGAAGGGGGGTTCTATTAAATTTTTCAAAAACACTTTTTTTACAAAACTAATATTGTTGAGTCAATTTATTAATATTGAGGCCAAATTATGATCAAAAAGACATTCCGCATGTTAATCGGTTGAGTTTCAGCGAACTTATGGGGGTTTTCAAATTTTGTAGTTTTTGATCATAAGCCATGAAGGGGGGTTCGATGAAATTTTTCAAAAACACTTTTTTTACAAAACTAATATTGTTGAGTCAATTTATTAACATTGACGCAAAATTATGAACAAAAAGACATTCCGCATGTTAATCGGTTGAGTTTCTGCGAACTTATGGGGGTTTTCAAATTTCGTAGTTTTTGATCATAAGCCATCGATGAAATTTTTAAAAAACACTTTTTTTTACAAAACTAATATTGTTGAGTTAATTTATTAATATTGACGCAAAATTATGAACAAAAAGACATTCCGCATGTTAATCGGTTGAGTTTCTACGAACTTATGGGGGTTTTCAAATTTCGTAGTTTTTGATCATCAGCCATGAAGGGGGGTTCGATAAAATTTTTCAAAAACACTTTTTTTACAAAACTTATATTGTTGAGTCAATTTATTAATATTGAGGCCAAATTATGATCAAAAAGACATTCCGCATGTTAATCGGTTGAGTTTCTGCGAACTTATGGGGGTTTTCAAATTTTGTAGTTTTTGATCATAAGCCATTAAGGGGGGTTCGATGAAATTTTTCAAAAACACTTTTTTTACAAAACTAATATTTTTGAGTCAATTTATTAACATTGACGCAAAATTATGAACAAAAAGACATTCCGCATGTTAATCGGTTGAGTGCCTTCGAACTTATGGGGGTTTTCAAATTTCATAGTTTTTGATCATAAGCCATGAAGGCGAGTTCGATGAAATTTTTCAAAAACACTTTTTTTACAAAACTAATATTGTTGAGTCAATTTATTAATATTGAGGCAAAATTATGAACAAAAAGACATTCCGCATGTTTATCGGTTGAGTGTCTGCGAACTTATGGGGGTTTTCAAATTTCGTAGTTTCTGATCATAAGCCATGAAGGGGGATCGATGAAATTTTTCAAAAACACTTTTTTTACAAAACTAATACTGTTGAGACAATTTATTAATATTGACGCAAAATTATGATCAAAAAGACATTCCGCATGTTAATCGGTTGAGTTTCTGCGAACTTATGGGGGTTTTCAAATTTTTTAGTTTTTGATCATAAGCTATTAAGGGGGGTTCGATGAAATTTTTCAAAAACACTTTTTTTACAAAACTAATATTTTTGAGTCAATTTATTAACATTGACGCAAAATTATGAACAAAAAGACATTCCGCATGTTAATCGGTTGAGTTTCTGCGAACTTATGGGGGTTTTCAAATTTTGTAGTTTTTGATCATAAGCCATGAAGGGGGGTTCGATGAAATTTTTCAAAAACACTTTTTTTACAAAACTAATATTGTTGAGTCAATTTATCACTGCGGACGGCAGTCCGCGCTAGTGACGAAAGCAGCACGAAGGGTGCGAAAGCGACTAGCATATATACACAGGAAGAATGGAAAATTTGCTATGACCGTCCGATCGGGTCGAGTTATATACCGATCGAAAGGTATCAATTTAACTTACAAATGTGCATACTAAGACTTTTGGAAACTTTCCTGGTTCGTGAGATAAACAGGTGTAAGTGGGAGGGGAAAAATTAAAATTATTGGAGCAAATGGGGCCGTTGGGGCCTTTTTGATTTATTCTTTAATTTTTTACTCTTCTAATCGAAAATACGCGTCGAATGACACCTCGATCATCGAAATCCGATTACTGGTTCAAAAAATAATTAATGTTGAAATTTTTAGTCGCCTTTCGAAAATGAGATGAAAAGTCAGTATGTCTGTTTGTTTGTTTGTTTGTTTGTTTGTTTGTTAGTATCAAAGCGTTGATTTAGCTTAAATGTTTGAATGAGGACTTGTTCCCGCTCAAAAATATAGAAACGTTTGTTCTACGACTTTTTCGAAAAATAGCTAGTTTAGCGGGAAATCGCTAAAAACCGCTAAAATTAAAACCCTCATAGCATCCAAACGATAGAAGCTACAGATATGATCTATATATCGATGAAAAGGTATTTTGAAGGGCTCTTAGGCATACCTTCAAAGTTTTTTTTTTAAGTAAAAAGGTAAACAGCTACAGGTGAAATAATTTTTTTTTTTAATTTATGAAAAATCTACAAATGAATTCACTTTTAAATATGTAGTATGTTGTAGACAATTCAATTCCGCGTCTTTTGACATATAACACCTATCTCTCAAAATTCGTTTAGGCAAGATATTACCTGTTAATTGAATATACCTTTTACCTTTACACTACTGCATGTATACTACTGCATGTACACTACTTGCACTGCTTGCAGTGCATGTGGAAAGATACTGCTTGCAAGTGGTGAATTCTTTTTGCGGCAGATGAAACATTTTGTAATTCCAATTACAGCAAGATCGAAACATATTTATAAATATATATAATATTGAAACGTCTCTGATTGAATGTGTTTTTAATTCTCTTAATTATATAATTATTGAATTGCTTAAAAAAATATTGCAATTGTCAAAATTTCCGATGTCTTATTAAAAAATTTCTGATATCTTATAAAAAAACCTCTTTACGAGGTAAAAGTCTAGTGCCGAAAACATTTTCATGCCCCAAAATTTCTGATATCCAATTTTGTGACGAAACATATTAAATTTTACACATGAATTATTAAAAAATAAAATTTTTGTCACTGGGCACATTGCGCTAAATTTTTCATACCTAATAAAAAAAAAAAAAGTACTATTTTTTGCGCAGTGCCAGTGACAAAAATTTTATTTTTGAATAATTCATGTGTAAAATTTAATATTTTTCGTCACAAAATTGGATATCAGAAATTTTGGGGCATGAAAATGTTTTCGGCACTAGACTTTTACCTCGTAAAGAGGTTTTTTTATAAGTTAACATTGACGCAAAATTATGAACAAAAAGACATTCCGCATGTTAATCGGTTGAGTTTCTGCGAACTTATGGGGGTTTTCAAATTTTGTAGTTTTTGATCATAAGCCATTAAGGGGGGTTCGATGAAATTTTTCAAAAACACTTTTTTTACAAAACTAATATTTTTGAGTCAATTTATTAACATTGACGCAAAATTATGAACAAAAAGACATTCCGCATGTTAATCGGTTGAGTGTTTGATCATAAGCCATTAAGGGGGGTTCGACGAAATTTTTCAAAAACACGTTTTTTACAAAACTAATATTGTTGAGTCAATTTATTAATATTGACGCAAAATTATGAACAAAAAGACATTCCGCTTGTTAATCGGTTGAGTTTCTACGAACTTATGGGGGTTTTCAAATTTTGTAGTTTTTGATCATAAGCCATGAAGGGGGGTTCGATGAAATTTTTCAAAAACACTTTTTTTACAAAACTAATATTGTTGAGTAAATTTATTAACATTGACGCAAAATTATGAACAAAAAGACATTCGGCATGTTAATCGGTTGAGTTTCTGCGAACTAATGGGGGTTTTCAAATTTCGTAGTTTTTGATCATAAGCCATCGATGAAATTTTTAAAAAACACTTTTTTTTACAAAACTAATATTGTTGAGTTAATTTATTAATATTGACGCAAAATATGATCAAAAAGACATTCCGCATGTTAATCGGTTGAGTTTCTGCGAACTTATGGGGGTTTTCAAATTTTGTAGTTTTTGATCATAAGCCATGAAGGGGGGTTCGATGAAATTTTTCAAAAACACTTTTTTTACAAAACTAATATTGTTGTGTCAATTTATTAACATTGACGCAAAATTATGAACAAAAAGACATTCCGTATGTTAATCAGTTGAGTTTCTGCGAACTTATGGGGGTTTTCAAATTTTGTAGTTTTTGATCATAAGCCATGAAGGGGGGTTCGATGAAATTTTTCAAAAACACTTTTTTTACAAAACTAATATTGTTGAGTCAATTTATTAATATTGAGGCAAAATTATGAACAAAAAGACATTCCGCATGTTTATCGGTTGAGTGTCTGCGAACTAATGGAGGTTTTCAAATTTCGTAGTTTCTGATCATAAGCCATGAAGGGGGATCGATGAAATTTTTCAAAAACACTTTTTTTACAAAACTAATACTGTTGAGACAATTTATTAATATTGACGCAAAATTATGATCAAAAAGACATTCCGCATGTTAATCGGTTGAGTTTCTGCGAACTTATGGGGGTTTTCAAATTTTGTAGTTTTTGATCATGAGCCATTAAGGGGGGTTCGATGAAATTTTGCAAAAACACTTTTTTTACAAAACTAATATTTTTGAGTCAATTTATTAACATTGACGCAAAATTATGAACAAAAAGACATTCCGCATGTTAATCGGTTGAGTTTCTGCGAACTTATGGGGGTTTTCAAATTTTGTAGTTTTTGATCATAAGCCATGAAGGGGGGTTCGATGAAATTTTTCAAAAACACTTTTTTTACAAAACTAATATTGTTGAGTCAATTTATTAATATTGACGCAAAATTATGAACAAAAAGACATTCCGCTTGTTAATCGGTTGAGTTTCTACGAACTTAT
Source organism: Drosophila limbata (assembly GCA_963924055.1). Taxonomy (NCBI): domain Eukaryota; kingdom Metazoa; phylum Arthropoda; class Insecta; order Diptera; family Drosophilidae; genus Drosophila; species Drosophila limbata. Next base: position 167,842 of record CAWUOW010000280.1, read on the forward strand.
GGGGGTTTTCAAATTTCGTAGTTTTTGATCATAAGCCATGAAGGGGGGTTCGATAAAATTTTTCAAAAACACTTTTTTTACAAAACTTATATTGTTGAGTCAATTTATTAATATTGAGGCCAAATTATGATCAAAAAGACATTCCGCATGTTAATCGGTTGAGTTTCTGCGAACTTATGGGGGTTTTCAAATTTTGTAGTTTTTGATCATAAGCCATGAAGGGGGGTTCGATGAAATTTTTCAAAAACACTTTTTTTACAAAACTAATATTGTTGAGTCAATTTATTAATATTGACGCAAAATTATGAACAAAAAGACATTCCGCTTGTTAATCGGTTGAGTTTCTACGAACTTATGGGGGTTTTCAAATTTCGTTGTTTCTGATCATAAGCCATGTAGGGGGGTTCGATGAAATTTTTCAAAAACACTTTTTTTACAAAACTAATATTGTTGAGACAATTTATTAATATTCACGTAAAATTATGAACAAAAAGACATTCCGCATGTTTATCGGTTGAGTGTCTGCGAACTTATGGGGGTTTTCGAATTTCGTAGTTTCTGATCATAAGCCATGAAGGGGGATTGATGAAATTTTTCAAAAACACTTTTTTTACAAATTTAATATTGTTGAGACAATTTATTAATATTGACGCAAAATTATGAACAAAAAGACATTCCGCTTGTTAATCGGTTGAGTTTCTGCGAACTTATGGGGGTTTTCAAATTTTGTAGTTTTTGATCATAAGCCGTGAAGGGGGGTTCGATGAAATTTTTCAAAAAAACTTTTTTTACAAAACTCATATTGTTGAGTCAACTTATTAACATTGACGCAAAATTATGAACAAAAAGACATTCCGCTTGTTAATCGGTTGAGTTTCTGCGAACTTATGGGGGTTTTTAAATTTCGTAGTTTTTGATCATAAGCCATGAAGGGGGGTTCGATGAAATTTTTCAAAAACACTTTTATTACAAAACTAATATTGTTGAGCCAATTTATTAACATTGACGCAAAATTATGAACAAACAGCCATTCCGCATGTTAATCGGTTGAGTGTCTGCGAACTTATGGGGGTTTTCAAATTTTGTAGTTTTTGATCATAAGCCATGAAGGGGGGTTCGATGAAATTTTTCAAAAACACTTTTTTTACAAAACTAATATTGTTGAGTCAATTTATTAATATTGACGCAAAATTATGAACAAAAAGACATTCCGCTTGTTAATCGGTTGAGTTTCTACGAACTTATGGGGGTTTTCAAATTTCGTTGTTTCTGATCATAAGCCATGTAGGGGGGTTCGATGAAATTTTTCAAAAACACTTTTTTTACAAAACTAATATTGTTGAGACAATTTATTAATATTCACGTAAAATTATGAACAAAAAGACATTCCGCATGTTTATCGGTTGAGTGTCTGCGAACTTATGGGGGTTTTCGAATTTCGTAGTTTCTGATCATAAGCCATGAAGGGGGATTGATGAAATTTTTCAAAAACACTTTTTTTACAAATTTAATATTGTTGAGACAATTTATTAATATTGACGCAAAATTATGAACAAAAAGACATTCCGCTTGTTAATCGGTTGAGTTTCTGCGAACTTATGGGGGTTTTCAAATTTTGTAGTTTTTGATCATAAGCCGTGAAGGGGGGTTCGATGAAATTTTTCAAAAAAACTTTTTTTACAAAACTCATATTGTTGAGTCAACTTATTAACATTGACGCAAAATTATGAACAAAAAGACATTCCGCTTGTTAATCGGTTGAGTTTCTGCGAACTTATGGGGGTTTTTAAATTTCGTAGTTTTTGATCATAAGCCATGAAGGGGGGTTCGATGAAATTTTTCAAAAACACTTTTATTACAAAACTAATATTGTTGAGCCAATTTATTAACATTGACGCAAAATTATGAACAAACAGCCATTCCGCATGTTAATCGGTTGAGTGTCTGCGAACTTATGGGGGTTTTCAAATTTTGTAGTTTTTGATCATAAGCCATGAAGGGGGGTTCGATGAAATTTTTCAAAAACACTTTTTTTACAAAACTAATATTGTTGAGTCAATTTATTAATATTGACGCAAAATTATGAACAAAAAGACATTCCGCTTGTTAATCGGTTGAGTTTCTACGAACTTATGGGGGTTTTCAAATTTCGTAGTTTTTGATCATAAGCCATGAAGGGGGGTTCGATAAAATTTTTCAAAAACACTTTTTTTACAAAACTTATATTGTTGAGTCAATTTATTAATATTGAGGCCAAATTATGATCAAAAAGACATTCCGCATGTTAATCGGTTGAGTTTCTGCGAACTTATGGGGGTTTTCAAATTTTGTAGTTTTTGATCATAAGCCATGAAGGGGGGTTCGATGAAATTTTTCAAAAACACTTTTTTTACAAAACTAATATTGTTGTGTCAATTTATTAACATTGACGCAAAATTATGAACAAAAAGACATTCCGTATGTTAATCAGTTGAGTTTCTGCGAACTTATGGGGGTTTTCAAATTTTGTAGTTTTTGATCATAAGCCATGAAGGGGGGTTCGATGAAATTTTTCAAAAACACTTTTTTTACAAAACTAATATTGTTGAGTCAATTTATTAATATTGAGGCAAAATTATGAACAAAAAGACATTCCGCATGTTTATCGGTTGAGTGTCTGCGAACTAATGGAGGTTTTCAAATTTCGTAGTTTCTGATCATAAGCCATGAAGGGGGATCGATGAAATTTTTCAAAAACACTTTTTTTACAAAACTAATACTGTTGAGACAATTTATTAATATTGACGCAAAATTATGATCAAAAAGACATTCCGCATGTTAATCGGTTGAGTTTCTGCGAACTTATGGGGGTTTTCAAATTTTGTAGTTTTTGATCATGAGCCATTAAGGGGGGTTCGATGAAATTTTGCAAAAACACTTTTTTTACAAAACTAATATTTTTGAGTCAATTTATTAACATTGACGCAAAATTATGAACAAAAAGACATTCCGCATGTTAATCGGTTGAGTTTCTGCGAACTTATGGGGGTTTTCAAATTTTGTAGTTTTTGATCATAAGCCATGAAGGGGGGTTCGATGAAATTTTTCAAAAACACTTTTTTTACAAAACTAATATTGTTGAGTCAATTTATTAATATTGACGCAAAATTATGAACAAAAAGACATTCCGCATGTTAATCGGTTGAGTTTCTACGAACTTATGGGGGTTTTCAAATTTCGTAGTTTTTGATCATAAGCCATGAAGGGGGGTTCGATAAAATTTTTCAAAAACACTTTTTTTACAAAACTTATATTGTTGAGTCAATTTATTAATATTGAGGCCAAATTATGATCAAAAAGACATTCCGCATGTTAATCGGTTGAGTTTCTGCGAACTTATGGGGGTTTTCAAATTTTGTAGTTTTTGATCATAAGCCATGAAGGGGGTTCGATGAAATTTTTCAAAAACACTTTTTTTACAAAACTAATATTGTTGAGTCAATTTATTAACATTGACGCAAAATTATGAACAAAAAGACATTCCGTATGTTAATCAGTTGAGTTTCTGCGAACTTATGGGGGTTTTCAAATTATGTAGTTTTTGATCATAAGCCATGAAGGGGGGTTCGATGAAATTTTTCAAAAACACTTTTTTACAAAACTAATATTGTTGAGTCAATTTATTAACATTGACGGAAAATTATGAACAAAAAGACATTCCGTATGTTAATCAGTTGAGTTTCTGCGAACTTATGGGGGTTTTCAAATTTTGTAGTTTTTGATCATAAGCCATGAAGGGGGGTTCGATGAAATTTTTCAAAAACACTTTTTTTACAAAACGAATATTGTTGAGTCAATTTATTAACATAGACGCAAAATTATGAACAAAGAGACATTCCGCATGTTAATCGGTTGAGTGTCTTCGAACTTATGGGGGTTTTCAAATTTCATAGTTTTTGATCATAAGCCATGAAGGGGAGTTCAATGAAATTTTTCAAAAACACCTTTTTTACAAAACTAATATTGTTAAGTCAATTTATTAACATTGACGCAAAATTATGAACAAAAAGACATTCCGCATGTTAATCGGTTGAGTTTCTGCGAACTTATGGGGGTTTTCAAATTTCGTTGTTTTTGATCATAAGCCATGAAGGGGTGTACGATGAAATTTTTCAAAAGCACTTTTTTTACAAAACTAATATTGTTGAGTCAATTTATTAATATTGAGGCAAAATTATGAACAAAAAGACATTCCGCATGTTAATCGGTTGAGTGTCTGCAAACTTATGGGGGTTTTCAAATTTCGTTGTTTCTGATCATAAGCCATGTAGGGGGGTTCGATGAAATTTTTCAAAAACACTTTTTTTACAAAACTAATATTGTTGAGACAATTTATTAATATTCACGTAAAATTATGAACAAAAAGACATTCCGCATGTTTATCGGTTGAGTGTCTGCGAACTTATGGGGGTTTTCGAATTTCGTAGTTTCTGATCATAAGCCATGAAGGGGGATTGATGAAATTTTTCAAAAACACTTTTTTTACAAATTTAATATTGTTGAGACAATTTATTAATATTGACGCAAAATTATGAACAAAAAGACATTCCGCTTGTTAATCGGTTGAGTTTCTGCGAACTTATGGGGGTTTTCAAATTTTGTAGTTTTTGATCATAAGCCGTGAAGGGGGGTTCGATGAAATTTTTCAAAAAACACTTTTTTTACAAAACTCATATTGTTGAGTCAACTTATTAACATTGACGCAAAATTATGAACAAAAAGACATTCCGCTTGTTAATCGGTTGAGTTTCTGCGAACTTATGGGGGTTTTTAAATTTCGTAGTTTTTGATCATAAGCCATGAAGGGGGGTTCGATGAAATTTTTCAAAAACACTTTTATTACAAAACTAATATTGTTGAGCCAATTTATTAACATTGACGCAAAATTATGAACAAACAGCCATTCCGCATGTTAATCGGTTGAGTGTCTGCGAACTTATGGGGGTTTTCAAATTTTGTAGTTTTTGATCATAAGCCATGAAGGGGGGTTCGATGAAATTTTTCAAAAACATTTTTTTAACAAAACTAATATTGTTGAGTCAATTTATTAATATTGACGCAGAATTATGATCAAAAATACATTCCGCATGATAATCGGTTGAGTTTCTGCGAACTTATGGGGATTTTCAAATTTCTTTGTTTTTGATCATAAGCCATGAAGGGGGGTTCGATGAAATTTTTCAAAAGCACATTTTTTACAAAACTAATATTGTTGAGTCAATTTATTAACATAGACGCAAAATTATGAACAAAAAGACATTTCGCATGTTAATCGGTTGAGTTTCTGCGAACTTATGGGGGTTTTCAAATTTCGTAGTTTTTGATCATAAGCCATGAAGGGGGGGTACGATGAAATTTTTCAAAAACACTTTTTTTACAAAACTAATAGTGTTGAGTCAATTTATTAAAATTGACGCAAAATTATGAACAAAAAGACATTCCGCATGTTAATCGGTTGAGTGTCTGCGAACTTATGGGGGTTTTCAAATTTCGTAGTTTTTGATCATAAGCCATGAAGGGGGGTTCGATGAAATTTTTCAAAAACACTTTTTTTACAAAACTCATATTTTTGAGTCAATTTATTAATATTGACGCAAAATTATGAACAAAAAGACATTCCGCATGTTAATCGGTTGAGTTTCTGCGAACTTATGGGGGTTTTCAAATTTCGTAAATTTTGATCTTAAGCCGTGAAGGGGGGTTCGATGAAATTTTTCAAAAACACTTTTTTTACAAAACTCATATTTTTGAGTCAGTTTATTAATATTGACGCAAAATTATGAACAAAAAGACATTTCGCATGTTAATCGGTTGAGTTTCTGCGAACTTATGGGAGTTTTCAAATTTCGTAGTTTTTGATCATAAGCCATGAAGGGGGGTTCGATGAAATTTTTCAAAAACACTTTTTTTACAAAACTTATATTGTTGAGTCAATTTATTAATATTGACGCAAAATTATGAACAAAAAGACATTCTGCATGTTAATCGGTTGAGTTTCTGCGAACTTATCGGAGTTTTCAAAGTTCGTAGTTTTTGATCATAAGCCATGAAGGGGGGTTCGATGAAATTTTTCAAAAACACTTTTTTTACAAAACTCATATTGTTGAGTCAATTTATTAATATTGACGCAAAATTATGAACAAAAAGACATTCCGCATGTTAATCGGTTGAGTTTCTGCGAACTTATCGGAGTTTTCAAATTTCGTAGTTTTTGATCATAAGCCATGAAGGGGGTTCGATGAAATTTTTCAAAAACACTTTTTTTACAAAATTTATATTGTTGAGTCAATTTATTAATATTGACGCAAAATTATGAACAAAAAGACATTCCGCATGTTAATCGGCTGAGTTTCTGCGAACTTATCGGAGTTTTCAAATTTCGTAGTTTTTGATCATAAGCCATGAAGGGGGGTTCGATGAAATTTTTGAAAAACACTTTTTTTACAAAACTCATATTTTTGAGTCAGTTTATTAATATTGACGCAAAATTATGAACAAAAAGACATTCCGCATGTTAATCGGTTGAGTTTCTGCGAACTTATGGGAGTTTTCAAATTTCGTAGTTTTTGATCATAAGCCATGAAGGGGGGTTCGATGAAATTTTTCAAAAACACTTTTTTTACAAAACTAATATTGTTGAGACAATTTATTAATATTCACGCAAAATTATGAACAAAAAGACATTCCGCATGTTAATCGGTTGAGTTTCTGCGAACTTATCGGAGTTTTCAAATTTCGTAGTTTTTGATCATAAGCCATGAAGGGGGTTCGATGAAATTTTTCAAAAACACTTTTTTTACAAAACTCATATTGTTGAGTCAATTTATTAATATTGACGCAAAATTATGAACAAAAAGACATTCCGCATGTTAATCGGTTGAGTTTCTGCGAACTTATCGGAGTTTTCAAATTTCGTAGTTTTTGATCATAAGCCATGAAGGGGGTTCGATGAAATTTTTCAAAAACACTTTTTTTACAAAATTTATATTGTTGAGTCAATTTATTAATATTGACGCAAAATTATGAACAAAAAGACATTCCGCATGTTAATCGGCTGAGTTTCTGCGAACTTATCGGAGTTTTCAAATTTCGTAGTTTTTGATCATAAGCCATGAAGGGGGGTTCGATGAAATTTTCCAAAAACACTTTTTTTACAAAACTCATATTTTTGAGTCAGTTTATTAATATTGACGCAAAATTATGAACAAAAGGACATTCCGCATGTTAATCGGTTGAGTTTCTGCGAACTTATGGGAGTTTTCAAATTTCGTAGTTTTTGATCATAAGCCATGAAGGGGGGTTCGATGAAATTTTTCAAAAACACTTTTTTTAAAAAACTCATATTTTTGAGTCAGTTTATTAATATTGACGCAAAATTATGAACAAAAAGACATTCCGCATGTTAATCGGTTGAGTTTCTGCGAACTTATCGGAGTTTTCAAATTTCGTAGTTTTTGATCATAAGCCATGAAGGGGGTTCGATGAAATTTTTCAAAAACACTTTTTTTACAAAACTCATATTGTTGAGTCAATTTATTAATATTGACGCAAAATTATGAACAAAAAGACATTCCGCATGTTAATCGGCTGAGTTTCTGCGAACTTATCGGAGTTTTCAAATTTCGTAGTTTTTGATCATAAGCCATGAAGGGGGGTTCGATGAAATTTTTGAAAAACACTTTTTTTACAAAACTCATATTTTTGAGTCAGTTTATTAATATTGACGCAAAATTATGAACAAAAAGACATTCCGCATGTTAATCGGTTGAGTTTCTGCGAACTTATGGGAGTTTTCAAATTTCGTAGTTTTTGATCATAAGCCATGAAGGGGGGTTCGATGAAATTTTTCAAAAACACTTTTTTTACAAAACTAATATTGTTGAGACAATTTATTAATATTCACGCAAAATTATGAACAAAAAGACATTCCGCATGTTAATCGGTTGAGTTTCTGCGAACTTATGGGAGTTTTCAAATTTCGTAGTTTTTGATCATAAGCCATGAAGGGGGGTTCGATGAAATTTTTCAAAAACACTTTTTTTACAAAACTAATATTGTTGAGACAATTTATTAATATTCACGCAAAATTATGAACAAAAAGACATTCCGCATGTTAATCGGTTGAGTTTCTGCGAACTTATGGGAGTTTTCAAATTTCGTAGTTTTTGATCATAAGCCATGAAGGGGGGTTCGATGAAATTTTCCAAAAACACTTTTTTTACAAAACTCATATTTTTGAGTCAGTTTATTAATATTGACGCAAAATTATGAACAAAAAGACATTCCGCATGTTAATCGGTTGAGTTTCTGCGAACTTATGGGAGTTTTCAAATTTCGTAGTTTTTGATCATAAACCATGAAGGGGGGTTCGATGAAATTTTCCAAAAACACTTTTTTTACAAAACTCATATTTTTGAGTCAGTTTATTAATATTGACGCAAAATTATGAACAAAAAGACATTCCGCATGTTAATCGGTTGAGTTTCTGCGAACTTATGGGAGTTTTCAAATTTCGTAGTTTTTGATCGTAAGCCATGAAGGGGGGTTCGATGAAATTTTTCAAAAACACTTTTTTTACAAAACTCATATTTTTGAGTCAGTTTATTAATATTGACGCAAAATTATGAACAAAAGGACATTCCGCATGTTAATCGGTTGAGTTTCTGCGAACTTATGGGAGTTTTCAAATTTCGTAGTTTTTGATCATAAGCCATGAAGGGGGGTTCGATGAAATTTTTCAAAAACACTTTTTTTAAAAAACTCATATTTTTGAGTCAGTTTATTAATATTGACGCAAAATTATGAACAAAAAGACATTCCGCATGTTAATCGGTTGAGTTTCTGCGAACTTATCGGAGTTTTCAAATTTCGTAGTTTTTGATCATAAGCCATGAAGGGGGTTCGATGAAATTTTTCAAAAACACTTTTTTTACAAAACTCATATTGTTGAGTCAATTTATTAATATTGACGCAAAATTATGAACAAAAAGACATTCCGCATGTTAATCGGTTGAGTTTCTGCGAACTTATCGGAGTTTTCAAATTTCGTAGTTTTTGATCATAAGCCATGAAGGGGGTTCGATGAAATTTTTCAAAAACACTTTTTTTACAAAATTTATATTGTTGAGTCAATTTATTAATATTGACGCAAAATTATGAACAAAAAGACATTCCGCATGTTAATCGGCTGAGTTTCTGCGAACTTATCGGAGTTTTCAAATTTCGTAGTTTTTGATCATAAGCCATGAAGGGGGGTTCGATGAAATTTTTGAAAAACACTTTTTTTACAAAACTCATATTTTTGAGTCAGTTTATTAATATTGACGCAAAATTATGAACAAAAAGACATTCCGCATGTTAATCGGTTGAGTTTCTGCGAACTTATGGGAGTTTTCAAATTTCGTAGTTTTTGATCATAAGCCATGAAGGGGGGTTCGATGAAATTTTTCAAAAACACTTTTTTTACAAAACTAATATTGTTGAGACAATTTATTAATATTCACGCAAAATTATGAACAAAAAGACATTCCGCATGTTAATCGGTTGAGTTTCTGCGAACTTATGGGAGTTTTCAAATTTCGTAGTTTTTGATCATAAACCATGAAGGGGGGTTCGATGAAATTTTTCAAAAACACTTTTTTTACAAAACTCATATTGTTGAGTCAATTTATTAATATTGACGCAAAATTATGAACAAAAAGACATTCCGCATGTTAATCGGTTGAGTTTCTGCGAACTTATGGGAGTTTTCAAATTTCGTAGTTTTTGATCATAAGCCATGAAGGGGGGTTCGATGAAATTTTCCAAAAACACTTTTTTTACAAAACTCATATTTTTGAGTCAGTTTATTAATATTGACGCAAAATTATGAACAAAAAGACATTCCGCATGTTAATCGGTTGAGTTTCTGCGAACTTATGGGAGTTTTCAAATTTCGTAGTTTTTGATCGTAAGCCATGAAGGGGGGTTCGATGAAATTTTTCAAAAACACTTTTTTTACAAAACTCATATTTTTGAGTCAGTTTATTAATATTGACGCAAAATTATGAACAAAAGGACATTCCGCATGTTAATCGGTTGAGTTTCTGCGAACTTATGGGAGTTTTCAAATTTCGTAGTTTTTGATCATAAGCCATGAAGGGGGGTTCGATGAAATTTTTCAAAAACACTTTTTTTAAAAAACTCATATTTTTGAGTCAGTTTATTAATATTGACGCAAAATTATGAACAAAAAGACATTCCGCATGTTAATCGGTTGAGTTTCTGCGAACTTATGGGAGTTTTCAAATTTCGTAGTTTTTGATCATAAGCCATGAAGGGGGGTTCGATGAAATTTTTCAAAAACACTTTTTTTACAAAACTCATATTGTTGAGTCAATTTATTAATATTGACGCAAAATTATGAACAAAAAGACTTTCTGCATGTTAATCGGTTGAGTTTCTGCGAACTTATCGGAGTTTTCAAATTTCGTAGTTTTTGATCATAAGCCATGAAGGGGGGTTCGATGAAATTTTTCAAAAACACTTTTTTTACGAAACTCACATTGTTGAGTCAATTTATTAATATTGATGCAAAATTATGATCAAAAAGACATTCCGCATGTTAATCGGTTGAGTTTCTGCGAACTTATGGGAGTTTTCAAATTTCGTAGTTTTTGATCATAAGCCATGAAGGGGGGTTCGATGAAATTTTTCAAAAAAACTTTTTTTACAAAACTCATATTTTTGAGTCAGTTTATTAATATTGACGCAAAATTATGAACAAAAAGACATTCCGCATGTTAATCGGTTGAGTTTCTGCGAACTTATGGGGGTTTTCAAATTTCGTAGTTTTTGATCATAAGCCATGAAGGGGGGTTCGATGAAATTTTTCAAAAACACTTTTTTTACAAAACTCATATTTTTGAGTCAGTTTATTAATATTGACGCAAAATTATGAACAAAAAGACATTCCGCATGTTAATCGGTTGAGTTTCTGCGAACTTATCGGAGTTTTCAAATTTCGTAGTTTTTGATCATAAGCCATGAAGGGGGGTTCGATAAAATTTTTCAAAAACACTTTTTTTACAAAACTCATTTTGCTTAGTCAATTTATTAATATTGACGCAAAATTATGAACAAAAAGACATTCCGCATGTTAATCGGTTGAGTTTCTGCGAACTTATGGGAGTTTTCAAATTTCGTAGTTTTTGATCATAAGCCATGAAGGGGGGTTCGATGAAATTTTTCAAAAACACTTTTTTTACAAAACTAATATTGTTGAGACAATTTATTAATATTGACGCAAAATTATGAACAAAAAGACATTCCGCATGTTAATCGGTTGAGTTTCTGCGAACTTATGGGAGTTTTCAAATTTCGTAGTTTTTGATCATAAGCCATGAAGGGGGGTTCGATGAAATTTTTCAAAAACACTTTTGTAACAAAACTCATATTTTTGAGTCAGTTTATTAATATTGACGCAAAATTATGAACAAAAAGACATTCCGCATGTTAATCGGTTGAGTTTCTGCGAACTTATGGGAGTTTTCAAATTTCGTAGTTTTTGATCATAAGCCATGAAGGGGGGTTCGATGAAATTTTTCAAAAACACTTTTTTTACAAAACTCATATTTTTGAGTCAGTTTATTAATATTGACGCAAAATTATGAACAAAAAGACATTCCGCATGTTAATCGGTTGAGTTTCTGCGAACTTATGGGAGTTTTCAAATTTCGTAGTTTTTGATCATAAGCCATGAAGCCCCCTTCATGGGGGTTCGATGAAATTTTTCAAAAACACTTTTTTTACAAAACTCATATTGTTGAGTCAATTTATTAATATTGACGCAAAATTATGAACAAAAAGACTTTCTGCATGTTAATTGGTTGAGTTTCTGCGAACTTATCGGAGTTTTCAAATTTCGTAGTTTTTGATCATAAGCCATGAAGGGGGGTTCGATGAAATTTTTCAAAAACACTTTTTTTACGAAACTCACAATGTTGAGTCAATTTATTAATATTGATGCAAAATTATGATCAAAAAGACATTCCGCATGTTAATCGGTTGAGTTTCTGCGAACTTATGGGAGTTTTCAAATTTCGTAGTTTTTGATCATAAGCCATGAAGGGGGGTTCGATGAAATTTTTCAAAAACACTTTTTTTACAAAACTCATATTTTTGAGTCAGTTTATTAATATTGACGCAAAATTATGAACAAAAAGACATTCCGCATGTTAATCGGTTGAGTGTCTGCGAACTTATGGGGGTTTTCAAATTTCGTAGTTTTTGATCATAAGCCATGAAGGGGGGTTCGATGAAACTTTTCAAAAACACTTTTTTTACAAAACTAATATTGTTGAGACAATTTATTAATATTCACGCAAAATTATGAACAAAAAGACATTCCGCATGTTAATCGGTTGAGTTTCTGCGAACTTATGGGAGTTTTCAAATTTCGTAGTTTTTGATCATAAGCCATGAAGGGGGGTTCGATGAAATTTTCCAAAAACACTTTTTTTACAAAACTCATATTTTTGAGTCAGTTTATTAATATTGACGCAAAATTATGAACAAAAAGACATTCCGCATGTTAATCGGTTGAGTTTCTGCGAACTTATGGGAGTTTTCAAATTTCGTAGTTTTTGATCATAAGCCATGAAGGGGGGTTCGATGAAATTTTTCAAAAACACTTTTTTTACAAAACTCATATTGTTGAGTCAATTTATTAATATTGACGCAAAATTATGAACAAAAAGACTTTCTGCATGTTAATTGGTTGAGTTTCTGCGAACTTATCGGAGTTTTCAAATTTCGTAGTTTTTGATCATAAGCCATGAAGGGGGGTTCGATGAAATTTTTCAAAAACACTTTTTTTACGAAACTCACATTGTTGAGTCAATTTATTAATATTGATGCAAAATTATGATCAAAAAGACATTCCGCATGTTAATCGGTTGAGTTTCTGCGAACTTATGGGAGTTTTCAAATTTCGTAGTTTTTGATCATAAGCCATGAAGGGGGGTTCGATGAAATTTTTCAAAAAAACTTTTTTTACAAAACTCATATTTTTGAGTCAGTTTATTAATATTGACGCAAAATTATGAACAAAAAGACATTCCGCATGTTAATCGGTTGAGTTTCAGCGAACTTATGGGGGTTTTCAAATTTCGTAGTTTTTGATCATAAGCCATGAAGGGGGGTTCGATGAAATTTTTCAAAAACACTTTTTTTACAAAACTCATATTTTTGAGTCAGTTTATTAATATTGACGCAAAATTATGAACAAAAAGACATTCCGCATGTTAATCGGTTGAGTTTCTGCGAACTTATCGGAGTTTTCAAATTTCGTAGTTTTTGATCATAAGCCATGAAGGGGGGTTCGATAAAATTTTTCAAAAACACTTTTTTTACAAAACTCATTTTGCTTAGTCAATTTATTAATATTGACGCAAAATTATGAACAAAAAGACATTCCGCATGTTAATCGGTTGAGTTTCTGCGAACTTATGGGAGTTTTCAAATTTCGTAGTTTTTGATCATAAGCCATGAAGGGGGGTTCGATGAAATTTTTCAAAAACACTTTTTTTACAAAACTAATATTGTTGAGACAATTTATTAATATTGACGCAAAATTATGAACAAAAAGACATTCCGCATGTTAATCGGTTGAGTTTCTGCGAACTTATGGGAGTTTTCAAATTTCGTAGTTTTTGATCATAAGCCATGAAGGGGGGTTCGATGAAATTTTTCAAAAACACTTTTGTAACAAAACTCATATTTTTGAGTCAGTTTATTAATATTGACGCAAAATTATGAACAAAAAGACATTCCGCATGTTAATCGGTTGAGTTTCTGCGAACTTATGGGAGTTTTCAAATTTCGTAGTTTTTGATCGTAAGCCATGAAGGGGGGTTCGATGAAATTTTTCAAAAACACTTTTTTTACAAAACTCATATTTTTGAGTCAGTTTATTAATATTGACGCAAAATTATGAACAAAAGGACATTCCGCATGTTAATCGGTTGAGTTTCTGCGAACTTATGGGAGTTTTCAAATTTCGTAGTTTTTGATCATAAGCCATGAAGGGGGGTTCGATGAAATTTTTCAAAAACACTTTTTTTACAAAACTCATATTTTTGAGTCAGTTTATTAATATTGACGCAAAATTATGAACAAAAAGACATTCCGCATGTTAATCGGTTGAGTTTCTGCGAACTTATGGGAGTTTTCAAATTTCGTAGTTTTTGATCATAAGCCATGAAGGGGGGTTCGATGAAATTTTTCAAAAACACTTTTTTTACAAAACTCATATTGTTGAGTCAATTTATTAATATTGACGCAAAATTATGAACAAAAAGACTTTCTGCATGTTAATTGGTTGAGTTTCTGCGAACTTATCGGAGTTTTCAAATTTCGTAGTTTTTGATCATAAGCCATGAAGGGGGGTTCGATGAAATTTTTCAAAAACACTTTTTTTACAAAACTCACAATGTTGAGTCAATTTATTAATATTGATGCAAAATTATGATCAAAAAGACATTCCGCATGTTAATCGGTTGAGTTTCTGCGAACTTATGGGAGTTTTCAAATTTCGTAGTTTTTGATCATAAGCCATGAAGGGGGGTTCGATGAAATTTTTCAAAAACACTTTTTTTACAAAACTCACATTGTTGAGTCAATTTATTAATATTGATGCAAAATTATGATCAAAAAGACATTCCGCATGTTAATCGGTTGAGTGTCTGCGAACTTATGGGGGTTTTCAAATTTCGTAGTTTTTGATCATAAGCCATGAAGGGGGGTTCGATGAAACTTTTCAAAAACACTTTTTTTACAAAACTCATATTTTTGAGTCAGTTTATTAATATTGACGCAAAATTATGAACAAAAAGACATTCCGCATGTTAATCGGTTGAGTTTCTGCGAACTTATGGGGGTTTTCAAATTTCGTAAATTTTGATCTTAAGCCGTGAAGGGGGGTTCGATGAAATTTTTCAAAAACACTTTTTTCACAAAACTAATATTGTTGAGTCAATTTATTAACATTGACGCAAAATTATGAACAAAAAGAAATTCCGCATGTTAATCGGTTGAGTTTCTGCGAACTTATGGGGGTTTTCAAATTTCGTAGTTTTTGATCATAAGCCATGAAGGGGGGTTCGATGAAATTTTTCAAAAACACTTTTTTTACAAAACTCATATTTTTGAGTCAGTTTATTAATATTGACGCAAAATTATGAACAAAAAGACATTCCGCATGTTAATCGGTTGAGTTTCTGCGAACTTATGGGAGTTTTCAAATTTCGTAGTTTTTGATCATAAGCCATGAAGGGGGGTTCGATGAAATTTTTCAAAAACACTTTTTTTACAAAACTTATATTGTTGAGTCAATTTATTAATATTGACGCAAAATTATGAACAAAAAGACATTCCGCATGTTAATCGGTTGAGTTTCTGCGAACTTATCTGAGTTTTCAAATTTCGTAGTTTTTGATCATAAGCCATGAAGGGGGTTCGATGAAATTTTTCAAAAACACTTTTTTTACAAAATTTATATTGTTGAGTCAATTTATTAATATTGACGCAAAATTATGAACAAAAAGACATTCCGCATGTTAATCGGCTGAGTTTCTGCGAACTTATCGGAGTTTTCAAATTTCGTAGTTTTTGATCATAAGCCATGAAGGGGGGTTCGATGAAATTTTTGAAAAACACTTTTTTTACAAAACTCATATTTTTGAGTCAGTTTATTAATATTGACGCAAAATTATGAACAAAAAGACATTCCGCATGTTAATCGGTTGAGTTTCTGCGAACTTATGGGAGTTTTCAAATTTCGTAGTTTTTGATCATAAGCCATGAAGGGGGGTTCGATGAAATTTTTCAAAAACACTTTTTTTACAAAACTAATATTGTTGAGACAATTTATTAATATTCACGCAAAATTATGAACAAAAGACATTCCGCATGTTAATCGGTTGAGTTTCTGCGAACTTATGGGAGTTTTCAAATTTCGTTGTTTTTGATCATAAACCATGAAGGGGGGTTCGATGAAATTTTTCAAAAACACTTTTTTTACAAAACTCATATTGTTGAGTCAATTTATTAATATTGACGCAAAATTATGAACAAAAAGACATTCCGCATGTTAATCGGTTGAGTTTCTGCGAACTTATGGGAGTTTTCAAATTTCGTAGTTTTTGATCATAAGCCATGAAGGGGGGTTCAATGAAATTTTCCAAAAACACTTTTTTTACAAAACTCATATTTTTGAGTCAGTTTATTAATATTGACGCAAAATTATGAACAAAAAGACATTCCGCATGTTAATCGGTTGAGTTTCTGCGAACTTATGGGAGTTTTCAAATTTCGTAGTTTTTGATCGTAAGCCATGAAGGGGGGTTCGATGAAATTTTTCAAAAACACTTTTTTTACAAAACTCATATTTTTGAGTCAGTTTATTAATATTGACGCAAAATTATGAACAAAAGGACATTCCGCATGTTAATCGGTTTAGTTTCTGCGAACTTATGGGAGTTTTCAAATTTCGTAGTTTTTGATCATAAGCCATGAAGGGGGGTTCGATGAAATTTTTCAAAAACACTTTTTTTAAAAAACTCATATTTTTGAGTCAGTTTATTAATATTGACGCAAAATTATGAACAAAAAGACATTCCGCATGTTAATCGGTTGAGTTTCTGCGAACTTATGGGAGTTTTCAAATTTCGTAGTTTTTGATCATAAGCCATGAAGGGGGGTTCGATGAAATTTTTCAAAAACACTTTTTTTACAAAACTCATATTGTTGAGTCAATTTATTAATATTGACGCAAAATTATGAACAAAAAGACTTTCTGCATGTTAATTGGTTGAGTTTCTGCGAACTTATCGGAGTTTTCAAATTTCGTAGTTTTTGATCATAAGCCATGAAGGGGGGTTCGATGAAATTTTTCAAAAACACTTTTTTTACGAAACTCACATTGTTGAGTCAATTTATTAATATTGATGCAAAATTATGATCAAAAAGACATTCCGCATGTTAATCGGTTGAGTTTCTGCGAACTTATGGGAGTTTTCAAATTTCGTAGTTTTTGATCATAAGCCATGAAGGGGGGTTCGATGAAATTTTTCAAAAACACTTTTTTTACAAAACTCATATTTTTGAGTCAGTTTATTAATATTGACGCAAAATTATGAACAAAAAGACATTCCGCATGTTAATCGGTTGAGTTTCTGCGAACTTATGGGGGTTTTAAAATTTCGTAGTTTTTGATCATAAGCCATGAAGGGGGGTTCGATGAAATTTTTCAAAAACACTTTTTTTACAAAACTCATATTTTTGAGTCAGTTTATTAATATTGACGCAAAATTATGAACAAAAAGACATTCCGCATGTTAATCGGTTGAGTTTCTGCGAACTTATCGGAGTTTTCAAATTTCGTAGTTTTTGATCATAAGCCATGAAGGGGGGTTCGATAAAATTTTTCAAAAACACTTTTTTACAAAACTCATTTTGCTTAGTCAATTTATTAATATTGACGCAAAATTATGAACAAAAAGACATTCCGCATGTTAATCGGTTGAGTTTCTGCGAACTTATGGGAGTTTTCAAATTTCGTAGTTTTTGATCATAAGCCATGAAGGGGGGTTCGATGAAATTTTACAAAAACACTTTTTTTACAAAACTAATATTGTTGAGACAATTTATTAATATTGACGCAAAATTATGAACAAAAAGACATTCCGCATGTTAATCGGTTGAGTTTCTGCGAACTTATGGGAGTTTTCAAATTTCGTAGTTTTTGATCATAAGCCATGAAGGGGGGTTCGATGAAATTTTTCAAAAACACTTTTTTTACAAAACTCATATTTTTGAGTCAGTTTATTAATATTGACGCAAAATTATGAACAAAAAGACATTCCGCATGTTAATCGGTTGAGTTTCTGCGAACTTATGGGAGTTTTCAAATTTCGTAGTTTTTGATCGTAAGCCATGAAGGGGGGTTCGATGAAATTTTTCAAAAACACTTTTTTTACAAAACTCATATTTTTGAGTCAGTTTATTAATATTGACGCAAAATTATGAACAAAAGGACATTCCGCATGTTAATCGGTTGAGTTTCTGCGAACTTATGGGAGTTTTCAAATTTCGTAGTTTTTGATCATAAGCCATGAAGGGGGGTTCGATGAAATTTTTCAAAAACACTTTTTTTACAAAACTCATATTGTTGAGTCAATTTATTAATATTGACGCAAAATTATGAACAAAAAGACTTTCTGCATGTTAATTGGTTGAGTTTCTGCGAACTTATCGGAGTTTTCAAATTTCGTAGTTTTTGATCATAAGCCATGAAGGGGGGTTCGATGAAATTTTTCAAAAACACTTTTTTTACGAAACTCACATTGTTGAGTCAATTTATTAATATTGATGCAAAATTATGATCAAAAAGACATTCCGCATGTTAATCGGTTGAGTTTCTGCGAACTTATGGGAGTTTTCAAATTTCGTAGTTTTTGATCATAAGCCATGAAGGGGGGTTCGATGAAATTTTTCAAAAACACTTTTTTTACAAAACTCATATTTTTGAGTCAGTTTATTAATATTGACGCAAAATTATGAACAAAAAGACATTCCGCATGTTAATCGGTTGAGTTTCTGCGAACTTATGGGGGTTTTCAAATTTCGTAGTTTTTGATCATAAGCCATGAAGGGGGGTTCGATGAAATTTTTCAAAAACACTTTTTTTACAAAACTCATATTTTTGAGTCAGTTTATTAATATTGACGCAAAATTATGAACAAAAAGACATTCCGCATGTTAATCGGTTGAGTTTCTGCGAACTTATCGGAGTTTTCAAATTTCGTAGTTTTTGATCATAAGCCATGAAGGGGGGTTCGATAAAATTTTTCAAAAACACTTTTTTTACAAAACTCATTTTGCTTAGTCAATTTATTAATATTGACGCAAAATTATGAACAAAAAGACATTCCGCATGTTAATCGGTTGAGTTTCTGCGAACTTATGGGAGTTTTCAAATTTCGTAGTTTTTGATCATAAGCCATGAAGGGGGGTTCGATGAAATTTTTCAAAAACCCTTTTTTACAAAACTCATATTGTTGAGTCAATTTATTAATATTGACGCAAAATTATGAACAAAAAGACATTCCGCATGTTAATCGGTTGAGTTTCTGCGAACTTATCGGAGTTTTCAAATTTCGTAGTTTTTTGATTATAAGCCATGAAGGGGGTTCGATGAAATTTTTCAAAAACACTTTTTTTACAAAACTTATATTGTTGAGTCAATTTATTAAAATTGACGCAAAATTATGAACAAAAAGACATTCCGCATGTTAATCGGCTGAGTTTCTGCGAACTTATCGGAGTTTTCAAATTTCGTAGTTTTTGATCATAAGCCATGAAGGGGGGTTCGATGAAATTTTTCAAAAACACTTATTTTACAAAACTCATATTTTTGAGTCAGTTTATTAATATTGACGCAAAATTATGAACAAAAAGGCATTCCGCATGTTAATCGGTTGAGTTTCTGCGAACTTATGGGAGTTTTCAAATTTCGTAGTTTTTGATCATAAACCATGAAGGGGGGTTCGATGAAATTTTTCAAAAACACTTTTTTTACAAAACTCATATTGTTGAGTCAATTTATTAATATTGACGCAAAATTATGAACAAAAAGACATTCCGCATGTTAATCGGTTGAGTTTCTGCGAACTTATGGGAGTTTTCAAATTTCGTAGTTTTTGATCATAAGCCATGAAGGGGGGTTCGATGAAATTTTTCAAAAACACTTTTTTTACAAAACTCATTTTGCTTAGTCAATTTATTAATATTGACGCAAAATTATGAACAAAAAGACTTTCCGCATGTTAATCGGTTGAGTTTCTGCGAACTTATCGGAGTTTTCAAATTTCGAAGTTTTTGATCATAAGCCATGAAGGGGGGTTCGATGAAATTTTTCAAAAACACTTTTTTTACGAAACTCATATTGTTGAGTCAGTTTATTAATATTGACGCAAAATTATGAACAAAAAGACATTCCGCATGTTAATCGGTTGAGTTTCTGCGAACTTATGGGAGTTTTCAAATTTCGTTGTTTTTGATCATAAGCCATGAAGGGGGGTTCAATGAAATTTTTCAAAAACACTTTTTTTACAAAACTCATATTGTTGAGTCAATTTATTAATATTGACGCAAAATTATGAACAAAAAGACATTCCGCATGTTAATCGGTTGAGTTTCTGCGAACTTATGGGAGTTTTCAAATTTCGTAGTTTTTGATCATAAGCCATGAAGGGGGGTTCGATGAAATTTTTTAAAAACACTTTTTTTACAAAACTCATATTTTTGAGTCAATTTATTAATATTGACGCAAAATTATGAACAAAAAGACATTCCGCATGTTAATCGGTTGAGTTTCTGCGAACTTATCGGAGTTTTCAAATTTCGTAGTTTTTGATCATAAGCCATGAAGGGGGGTTCGATGAAATTTTTCAAAATAACTTTTTTTACAAAACTTATATTGTTGAGTCAATTTATTAATATTGACGCAAAATTATGAACAAAAAGACATTCCGCATGTTAATCGGTTGAGTTTCTGCGAACTTATCGGAGTTTTCAAATTTCGTAGTTTTTGATCATAAGCCATGAAGGGGGGTTCAATGAAATTTTTCAAAAACACTTTTTTTACAAAACTCATTTTGCTTAGTCAATTTATTAATATTGACGCAAAATTATGAACAAAAAGACTTTCTGCATGTTAATCGGTTGAGTTTCTGCGAACTTATCGGAGTTTTCAATTTTCGTAGTTTTTGATCATATGCCATGAAGGGGGGTTCGATGAAATTTTTCAAAAACACTTTTTTTACAAAACTCATATTTTTGAGTCAGTTTATTAATATTGACGCAAAATTATGAACAAAAAGACATTCCGCATGTTAATCGGTTGAGTTTCTGCGAACTTATGGGAGTTTTCAAATTTCGTAGTTTTTGATCATAAGCCATGAAGGGGGGTTCGATGAAATTTTTCAAAAACACTTTTTTTACAAAACTCATATTTTTTAGTCAGTTTATTATAATTGACGCAAAATTATGAACAAAAAGACATTCCGCATGCTAATCGGTTGAGTTTCTGCGAACTTATGGGAGTTTTCAAATTTCGTAGTTTTTGATCATAAGCCATGAAGGGGGGTTCGATGAAATTTTTCAAAAACACTTTTTTTACAAAACTCATATTTTTGAGTCAGTTTATTAATATTGACGCAATATTATGAACAAAAAGACATTCCGCATGTTAATCGGTTGAGTTTCTGCGAACTTATCGGAGTTTTCAAATTTCGTAGTTTTTGATCATAAGCCATGAAGGGGGGTTCGATGAAATTTTTCAAAAACACTTTTTTTACAAAACTTATATTGTTGAGTCAGTTTATTAATATTGACGCAAAATTATGAACAAAAAGACATTCCGCATGTTAATCGGTTGAGTTTCTGCGAACTTATGGGAGTTTTCAAATTTCGTTGTTTTTCATCATAAGCCATGAAGGGGGGTTCGATGAAATTTTTCAAAAACACTTTTTTTACAAAACTCATATTGTTGAGTCATTTTATTAATATTGACGCAAAATTATGAACAAAAAGACATTCCGCATGTTAATCGGTTGAGTTTCTGCGAACTTATCGGAGTTTTCAAAGTTCGTAGTTTTTGATCATAAGCCATGAAGGGGGGTTCGATGAAATTTTTCAAAAACACTTTTTTTACAAAACTCATATTTTTGAGTCAGTTTATTAATATTGACGCAAAATTATGAACAAAAAGACATTCCGCATGTTAATCGGTTGAGTTTCTGCGAACTTATGGGAGTTTTCAAATTTCGTAGTTTTTGATCATAAGCCATGAAGGGGGGTTCGATGAAATTTTTCAAAAACACTTTTTTTACAAAACTCATATTTTTGAGTCAGTTTATTAATATTGACGCAAAATTATGAACAAAAAGACATTCCGCATGTTAATCGGTTGAGTTTCTGCGAACTTATCGGAGTTTTCAAATTTCGTAGCTTTTGATCATAAGCCATGAAGGGGAGTTCGATGAAATTTTTCAAAAACACTTTTTTTACAAAACTCATTTTGCTTAGTCAATTTATTAATATTGACGCAAAATTATAAACAAAAAGACTTTCGCATGTTAATCGGTTGAGTTTCTGCGAACTTATCGGAGTTTTCAAATTTCGTAGTTTTTGATCATAAGCCATGAAGGGGGGTTCGATGAAATTTTTCAAAAACACTTTTTTTACGAAACTCATATTGTTGAGTCAGTTTATTAATATTGACGCAAAATTATGAACAAAAAGACATTCCGCATGTTAATCGGTTGAGTTTCTGCGAACTTATGGGAGTTTTCAAATTTCGTTGTTTTTCATCATAAGCCATGAAGGGGGGTTCGATGAAATTTTTCAAAAACACTTTTTTTACAAAACTCATATTGTTGAGTCATTTTATTAATATTGACGCAAAATTATGAACAAAAAGACATTCCGCATGTTAATCGGTTGAGTTTCTGCGAACTTATCGGAGTTTTCAAAGTTCGTAGTTTTTGATCATAAGCCATGAAGGGGGGTTCGATGAAATTTTTCAAAAACACTTTTTTTACAAAACTCATATTTTTGAGTCAATTTATTAATATTGACGCAAAATTATGAACAAAAAGACATTCCGCATGTTAATCGGTTGAGTTTCTGCGAGCTTATCGGAGTTTTCAAATTTCGTAGTTTTTGATCATAAGCCATGAAGGGGGGTTCGATGAAATTTTTCAAAAACACTTTTTTTACAAAACTTATATTGTTGAGTCAATTTATTAATATTGACGCAAAATTATGAACAAAAAGACATTCCGCATGTTAATCGGTTGAGTTTCTGCGAACTTATCGGAGTTTTCAAATTTCGTAGTTTTTGATCATAAGCCATGAAGGGGGGTTCGATAAAATTTTTCAAAAACACTTATTTTACAAAACTCATATTTTTGAGTCAGTTTATTAATATTGACGCAAAATTATGAACAAAAAGACATTCCGCATGTTAATCGGTTGAGTTTCTGCGAACTTATGGGAGTTTTCAAATTTCGTAGTTTTTGATCATAAGCCATGAAGGGGGGTTCGATGAAATTTTCCAAAAGCACATTTTTTACAAAACTAATATTGTTGAGTCAATTTATTAACATTGACGCAAAATTATGAACAAAAAGACATTCCGCATGTTAATCGGTTGAGTTTCTGCGAACTTATGGGGGTTTTCAAATTTCGTAGTTTTTGA
The DNA here is from genome assembly GCA_963924055.1 of Drosophila limbata. Lineage (NCBI taxonomy): Eukaryota > Metazoa > Arthropoda > Insecta > Diptera > Drosophilidae > Drosophila > Drosophila limbata. Next base: position 191,183 of record CAWUOW010000280.1, read on the forward strand.
TCATAAGCCATGAAGGGGGGTTCGATGAAATTTTTCAAAAACATTTTTTTTACAGAACTCATTTTGTTTAGTCAATTTATTAATATTGACGCAAAATTATGATCAAAAAGACATTCCGCATGTTAATCGGTTGAGTTTCTGCGAACTTATGGGAGTTTTCAAATTTCGTAGTTTTTGAACATAAGCCATGAAGGGGGGTTCGATGAAATTTTTCAAAAACACTTTTTTTACAAAACTCATATTGTTGAGTCAATTAATTAATATTGAGGCAAAATTATGAACAAAAAGACATTCCGCATGTTAATCGGTTGAGGTTCTGCGAACTTATGGGAGTTTTCAAATTTCGTAGTTTTTGATCATAAGCCATGAAGGGGGGTTCGATGAAATTTTCCAAAAACACTTTTTTTACAAAACTCATATTTTTGAGTCAGTTTATTAATATTGACGCAAAATTATGAACAAAAAGACATTCCGCATGTTAATCGGTTGAGTTTCTGCGAACTTATGGGAGTTTTCAAATTTCGTAGTTTTTGATCATAAGCCATGAAGGGGGGTTCGATGAAATTTTTCAAAAACACTTTTTTTACAAAACTCATGTTTTTGAGTCAGTTTATTTATATTGACGCAAAATTATGAACAAAAAGACATTCCGCATGTTAATCGGTTGAGTTTCTGCGAACTTATCGGAGTTTTCAAATTTCGTAGTTTTTGATCATAAACCATGAAGGGGGGTTCGATGAAATTTTTCAAAAACACTTTTTTACAAAACTCATATTGTTGAGTCAATTTATTAATATTGACGCAAAATTATGAACAAAAAGACATTCCGCATGTTAATCGGTTGAGTTTCTGCGAACTTATGGGAGTTTTCAAATTTCGTAGTTTTTGATCATAAGCCATGAAGGGGGGTTCGATGAAATTTTTCAAAAACACTTTTTTTACAAAACTCATATTTTTGAGTCAGTTTATTAATATTGACGCAAAATTATGAACAAAAAGACATTCCGCATGTTAATCGGTTGAGTTTCTGCGAACTTATCGGAGTTTTCAAATTTCGTAGTTTTTGATCATAAACCATGAAGGGGGGTTCGATGAAATTTTTCAAAAACACTTTTTTACAAAACTCATATTGTTGAGTCAATTTATTAATATTGACGCAAAATTATGAACAAAAAGACATTCCGCATGTTAATCGGTTGAGTTTCTGCGAACTTATGGGAGTTTTCAAATTTCGTAGTTTTTTGATCATAAGCCATGAAGGGGGGTTCGATGAAATTTTTCAAAAACACTTTTTTTTACAAAACTCATATTTTTGAGTCAGTTTATTAATATTGACGCAAAATTATGAACAAAAAGACATTCCGCATGTTAATCGGTTGAGTTTCTGCTAACTTATGGGAGTTTTCAAATTTCGTAGTTTTTGATCGTAAGCCATGAAGGGGGGTTCGATGAAATTTTTCAAAAACACTTTTTTTACAAAACTCATATTTTTGAGTCAGTTTATTAATATTGACGCAAAATTATGAACAAAAAGACATTACGCATGTTAATCGGTTGAGTTTCTGCGAACTTATGGGAGTTTTCAAATTTCGTAGTTTTTGATCATAAGCCTTGAAGGGGGGTTCGATGAAATTTTTCAAAAACACTTTTTTTACAAAACTCATATTTTTGAGTCAGTTTATTAATATTGACGCAAAATTATGAACAAAAAGACATTACGCATGTTAATCGGTTGAGTTTCTGCGAACTTATGGGAGTTTTCAAATTTCGTAGTTTTTGATCATAAGCCATGAAGGGGGGTTCGATGAAATTTTTCAAAAACACTTTTTTTACAAAACTCATTTTGCTTAGTCAATTTATTAATATTGACGCAAAATTATGAACAAAAAGACTTTCCGCATGTTAATCGGTTGAGTTTCTGCGAACTTATCGGAGTTTTCAAATTTCGTTGTTTTTGATCATAAGCCATGAAGGGGGGTTCGATGAAATTTTTCAAAAACACTTTTTTTACGAAACTCATATTGTTGAGTCAATTTATTAATATTGATGCAAAATTATGATCAAAAAGACATTCCGCATGTTAATCGGTTGAGTTTCTGCGAACTTATCGGAGTTTTCAAATTTCGTAGTTTTTGATCATAAGCCATGAAGGGGGGTTCGATGAAATTTTTCAAAAACACTTTTTTTACAAAACTCATATTTTTGAGTCAGTTTATTAATATTGACGCAAAATTATGAACAAAAAGACATTCCGCATGTTAATCGGTTGAGTTTCTGCGAACTTATGGGAGTTTTCAAATTTCGTAGTTTTTGATCATAAGCCATGAAGGGGAGTTCGATGAAATTTTTCAAAAACACTTTTTTTACAAAACTCATATTTTTGAGTCAGTTTATTAATATTGACGCAAAATTATGAACAAAAAGACATTCCGCATGTTAATCCGTTGAGTTTCTGCGAAATTATCGGAGTTTTCAAATTTCGTAGTTTTTGATCATAAGCCATGAAGGGGGGTTCGATGAAATTTTTCAAAAACACTTTTTTTACAAAACTCATATTTTTGAGTCAGTTTATTAATATTGACGCAAGATTATGAACAAAAAGACATTCCGCATGTTAATCGGTTGAGTTTCTGCGAACTTATGGGAGTTTTCAAATTTCGTAGTTTTTGATCATAAGCCATGAAGGGGGGTTCGATGAAATTTTTCAAAAACACTTTTTTTACAAAACTCATATTTTTGAGTCAGTTTATTAATATTGACGCAAAATTATGAACAAAAAGACATTCCGCATGTTAATCGGTTGAGTTTCTGCGAACTTATGGGAGTTTTCAAATTTCGTAGTTTTTGATCATAAGCCATGAAGGGGGGTTCGATGAAATTTTTCAAAAACACTTTTTTTACAAAACTCATATTTTTGAGTCAGTTTATTAATATTGACGCAAAATTATGAACAAAAAGACATTCCGCATGTTAATCGGTTGAGTTTCTGCGAACTTATCGGAGTTTTCAAATTTCGTAGTTTTGATCATAAGCCATGAAGGGGGTTCGATGAAATTTTTCAAAAACACTTTTTTTACAAAACTCATATTGTTGAGTCAATTTATTAATATTGACGCAAAATTATGAACAAAAAGACATTCCGCATGTTAATCCGTTGAGTTTCTGCGAACTTATCGGAGTTTTCAAATTTCGTAGTTTTTGATCATAAGCCATGAAGGGGGGTTCGATGAAATTTTTCAAAAACACTTTTTTTACAAAACTCATATTTTTGAGTCAGTTTATTAATATTGACGCAAGATTATGAACAAAAAGACATTCCGCATGTTAATCGGTTGAGTTTCTGCGAACTTATCGGAGTTTTCAAATTTCGTAGTTTTGATCATAAGCCATGAAGGGGGGTTCGATGAAATTTTTCAAAAACACTTTTTTTACAAAACTCATATTGTTGAGTCAATTTATTAATATTGAGGCAAAATTATGAACAAAAAGACATTCCGCATGTTAATCGGTTGAGTTTCTGCGAACTTATCGGAGTTTTCAAATTTCGTAGTTTTGATCATAAGCCATGAAGGGGGTTCGATGAAATTTTTCAAAAACACTTTTTTTACAAAACTCATATTGTTGAGTCAATTTATTAATATTGACGCAAAATTATGAACAAAAAGACATTCCGCATGTTAATCCGTTGAGTTTCTGCGAACTTATCGGAGTTTTCAAATTTCGTAGTTTTTGATCATAAGCCATGAAGGGGGGTTCGATGAAATTTTTCAAAAATCCTTTTTTTACAAAACTCATATTTTTGAGTCAGTTTATTAATATTGACGCAAGATTATGAACAAAAAGACATTCCGCATGTTAATCGGTTGAGTTTCTGCGAACTTATGGGAGTTTTCAAATTTCGTAGTTTTTGATCGTAAGCCATGAAGGGGGGTTCGATGAAATTTTTCAAAAACACTTTTTTTACAAAACTCATATTTTTGAGTCAGTTTATTAATATTGACGTAAAATTATGAACAAAAAGACATTCCGCATGTTAATCGGTTGAGTTTCTGCGAACTTATGGGAGTTTTCAAATTTCGTAGTTTTTGATCATAAGCCATGAAGGGGGGTTCGATGAAATTTTTCAAAAACACTTTTTTTACAAAACTCATATTTTTGAGTCAGTTTATTAATATTGACGCAAAATTATGAACAAAAAGACATTCCGCATGTTAATCGGTTGAGTTTCTGCGAACTTATCGAAGTTTTCAAATTTCGTAGTTTTTGATCATAAGCCATGAAGGGGGTTCGATGAAATTTTTCAAAAACACTTTTTTTACGAAACTCATATTGTTGAGTCAATTTATTAATATTGATGCAAAATTATGATCAAAAAGACATTCCGCATGTTAATCGGTTGAGTTTCTGCGAACTTATCGGAGTTTTCAAATTTCGTAGTTTTTGATCATAAGCCATGAAGGGGGGTTCGATGAAATTTTTCAAACACACTTTTTTTACAAATTTATATTGTTGAGTCAATTTATTAATATTGAGGCAAAATTATGAACAAAAAGACATTCCGCATGTTAATCGGTTGAGTTTCTGCGAACTTATGGGAGTTCTCAAATTTCGTAGTTTTTGATCATAAGCCATGAAGGGGGGTTCGATGAAATTTTTCAAAAACACTTTTTTTACAAAACTCATATTTTTGAGTCAGTTTATTAATATTGACGCAAAATTATGAACAAAAAGACATTCCGCATGTTAATCGGTTGAGTTTCTGCGAACTTATGGGAGTTTTCAAATTTCGTAGTTTTTGATCATAAGCCATGAAGGGAGGTTCGATGAAATTCTTCAAAAACACTTTTTTTACAAAACTCATATTTTTGAGTCAGTTTATTTATATTGACGCAAAATTATGAACAAAAAGACATTCCGCATGTTAATCGGTTGAGTTTCTGCGAACTTATCGGAGTTTTCAAATTTCGTAGTTTTTGATCATAAACCATGAAGGGGGGTTCGATGAAATTTTTCAAAAACACTTTTTTTACAAAACTCATATTGTTGAGTCAATTTATTAATATTGATGCAAAATTATGATCAAAAAGACATTCCGCATGTTAATCGGTTGAGTTTCTGCGAACTTATGGGAGTTTTCAAATTTCGTAGTTTTTGATCATAAGCCATGAAGGGGGGTTCGATGAAATTTTTCAAAAGCACTTTTTTTACAAAACTCAAATTTTTGAGTCAGTTTATTAATATTGACGCAAAATTATGAACAAAAAAACATTCCGCATGTTAATCGGTTGAGTTTCTGCGAACTTATCGGAGTTTTCAAATTTCGTAGTTTTGATCATAAGCCATGAAGGGGGTTCGATGAAATTTTTCAAAAACACTTTTTTTACAAAACTCATATTGTTGAGTCAATTTATTAATATTGACGCAAAATTATGAACAAAAAGACATTCCGCATGTTAATCCGTTGAGTTTCTGCGAACTTATCGGAGTTTTCAAATTTCGTAGTTTTTGATCATAAGCCATGAAGGGGGGTTAGATGAAATTTTTCAAAAACACTTTTTTTACAAAACTCATATTTTTGAGTCAGTTTATTAATATTGACGCAAGATTATGAACAAAAAGACATTCCGCATGTTAATCGGTTGAGTTTCTGCGAACTTATGGGAGTTTTCAAATTTCGTAGTTTTTGATCATAAGCCATGAAGGGGGGTTCGATGAAATTTTTCAAAAACACTTTTTTTACAAAACTCATATTTTTGAGTCAGTTTATTAATATTGACGCAAAATTATGAACAAAAAGACATTCCGCATGTTAATCGGTTGAGTTTCTGCGAACTTATGGGAGTTTTCAAATTTCGTAGTTTTTGATCATAAGCCATGAAGGGGGGTTCGATGAAATTTTTCAAAAACACTTTTTTTACAAAACTCATATTTTTGAGTCAGTTTATTAATATTGACGCAAAATTATGAACAAAAAGACATTCCGCATGTTAATCGGTTGAGTTTCTGCGAACTTATCGAAGTTTTCAAATTTCGTAGTTTTTGATCATAAGCCATGAAGGGGGTTCGATGAAATTTTTCAAAAACACTTTTTTTACGAAACTCATATTGTTGAGTCAATTTATTAATATTGATGCAAAATTATGATCAAAAAGACATTCCGCATGTTAATCGGTTGAGTTTCTGCGAACTTATGGGAGTTTTCAAATTTCGTAGTTTTTGATCATAAGCCTTCATGGCTTCGATGAAATTTTTCAAAAACACTTTTTTTACAAAACTCATATTTTTGAGTCAGTTTATTAATATTGACGCAAAATTATGAACAAAAAGACATTCCGCATGTTAATCGGTTGAGTTTCTGCGAACTTATCGGAGTTTTCAAATTTCGTAGTTTTGATCATAAGCCATGAAGGGGGGTTCGATGAAATTTTTCAAAAACACTTTTTTTACAAAACTCATATTGTTGAGTCAATTTATTAATATTGAGGCAAAATTATGAACAAAAAGACATTCCGCATGTTAATCGGTTGAGTTTCTGCGAACTTATCGGAGTTTTCAAATTTCGTAGTTTTGATCATAAGCCATGAAGGGGGTTCGATGAAATTTTTCAAAAACACTTTTTTTACAAAACTCATATTGTTGAGTCAATTTATTAATATTGACGCAAAATTATGAACAAAAAGACATTCCGCATGTTAATCTGTTGAGTTTCTGCGAACTTATCGGAGTTTTCAAATTTCGTAGTTTTTGATCATAAGCCATGAAGGGGGGTTCGATGAAATTTTTCAAAAATACTTTTTTTACAAAACTCATATTTTTGAGTCAGTTTATTAATATTGACGCAAGATTATGAACAAAAAGACATTCCGCATGTTAATCGGTTGAGTTTCTGCGAACTTATGGGAGTTTTCAAATTTCGTAGTTTTTGATCGTAAGCCATGAAGGGGGGTTCGATGAAATTTTTCAAAAACACTTTTTTTACAAAACTCATATTTTTGAGTCAGTTTATTAATATTGACGCAAGATTATGAACAAAAAGACATTCCGCATGTTAATCGGTTGAGTTTCTGCGAACTTATGGGAGTTTTCAAATTTCGTAGTTTTTGATCATAAGCCATGAAGGGGGGTTCGATGAAATTTTTCAAAAACACTTTTTTTACAAAACTCATATTTTTGAGTCAGTTTATTAATATTGACGCAAAATTATGAACAAAAAGACATTCCGCATGTTAATCGGTTGAGTTTCTGCGAACTTATGGGAGTTTTCAAATTTCGTAGTTTTTGATCATAAGCCATGAAGGGGGGTTCGATGAAATTTTTCAAAAACACTTTTTTTACAAAACTCATATTTTTGAGTCAGTTTATTAATATTGACGCAAAATTATGAACAAAAAGACATTCCGCATGTTAATCGGTTGAGTTTCTGCGAACTTATCGAAGTTTTCAAATTTCGTAGTTTTTGATCATAAGCCATGAAGGGGGTTCGATGAAATTTTTCAAAAACACTTTTTTTACGAAACTCATACAGGCATGCCACAAAAAACACTAGTGAAAGTGATTTCAGAAAAAAGCAATTCCACTTCGAAAATTTCTCCGTGCCACAGAAATTCGTGTGATTTAGGTTTTTAAGCATGTTCATCAACCTTTTCGTACTAGGCTGCTAAGGGTTGGCCCCTTCTCAGATTAAATTTCCCAAGGGTTTGTTTAGCAATTTTTGTAAGTTTGTTATTGCTGAAAAGTAGGTTTTTATTTAATTTCTTTTTTAATTAATATTATTTAATTCATTTATTTAATAATTGATATTGTATAGCCTAAAAAAATTTAAAAGTTATTGGCGCGACAAATAATAAAAGATACTTGACAACTCTTAATTTTGAAATTCGGACAAAAAAATGTGACATTATTCTCATGGCATCGGACGCCAGTGAATTGAGCGATGATTTCGTTTCACCAAAAATTGTGCAGGTGATTGAGACTGTGGCACGGAGAAATGAAATTGACGTGAAACTCAAGTGAAAGAGATTTATGTGGCATGCCTGATATTGTTGAGTCAATTTATTAATATTGATGCAAAATTATGATCAAAAAGACATTCCGCATGTTAATCGGTTGAGTTTCTGCGAACTTATGGGAGTTTTCAAATTTCGTAGTTTTTGATCATAAGCCATGAAGGGGGGTTCGATGAAATTTTTCAAAAACACTTTTTTTACAAAACTCATATTTTTGAGTCAGTTTATTAATATTGACGCAAAATTATGAACAAAAAGACATTCCGCATGTTAATCGGTTGAGTTTCTGCGAACTTATCGGAGTTTTCAAATTTCGTAGTTTTGATCATAAGCCATGAAGGGGGGTTCGATGAAATTTTTCAAAAACACTTTTTTTACAAAACTCATATTGTTGAGTCAATTTATTAATATTGAGGCAAAATTATGAACAAAAAGACATTCCGCATGTTAATCGGTTGAGTTTCTGCGAACTTATCGGAGTTTTCAAATTTCGTAGTTTTGATCATAAGCCATGAAGGGGGTTCGATGAAATTTTTCAAAAACACTTTTTTTACAAAACTCATATTGTTGAGTCAATTTATTAATATTGACGCAAAATTATGAACAAAAAGACATTCCGCATGTTAATCTGTTGAGTTTCTGCGAACTTATCGGAGTTTTCAAATTTCGTAGTTTTTGATCATAAGCCATGAAGGGGGGTTCGATGAAATTTTTCAAAAATACTTTTTTTACAAAACTCATATTTTTGAGTCAGTTTATTAATATTGACGCAAGATTATGAACAAAAAGACATTCCGCATGTTAATCGGTTGAGTTTCTGCGAACTTATGGGAGTTTTCAAATTTCGTAGTTTTTGATCGTAAGCCATGAAGGGGGGTTCGATGAAATTTTTCAAAAACACTTTTTTTACAAAACTCATATTTTTGAGTCAGTTTATTAATATTGACGTAAAATTATGAACAAAAAGACATTCCGCATGTTAATCGGTTGAGTTTCTGCGAACTTATGGGAGTTTTCAAATTTCGTAGTTTTTGATCATAAGCCATGAAGGGGGGTTCGATGAAATTTTTCAAAAACACTTTTTTTACAAAACTCATATTTTTGAGTCAGTTTATTAATATTGACGCAAAATTATGAACAAAAAGACATTCCGCATGTTAATCGGTTGAGTTTCTGCGAACTTATCGAAGTTTTCAAATTTCGTAGTTTTTGATCATAAGCCATGAAGGGGGTTCGATGAAATTTTTCAAAAACACTTTTTTTACGAAACTCATATTGTTGAGTCAATTTATTAATATTGACGCAAAATTATGATCAAAAAGACATTCCGCATGTTAATCGGTTGAGTTTCTGCGAACTTATGGGAGTTTTCAAATTTCGTAGTTTTTGATCATAAGCCATGAAGGGGGGTTCGATGAAATTTTTCAAAAACACTTTTTTTACAAAACTCATATTTTTGAGTCAGTTTATTAATATTGACGCAAAATTATGAACAAAAAGACATTCCGCATGTTAATCGGTTGAGTTTCTGCGAACTTATCGGAGTTTTCAAATTTCGTAATTTTGATCATAAGCCATGAAGGGGGGTTCGATGAAATTTTTCAAAAACACTTTTTTTACAAAACTCATATTGTTGAGTCAATTTATTAATATTGAGGCAAAATTATGAACAAAAAGACATTCCGCATGTTAATCGGTTGAGTTTCTGCGAACTTATCGGAGTTTTCAAATTTCGTAGTTTTTGATCATAAGCCATGAAGGGGGGTTCGATGAAATTTTTCAAAAACACTTTTTTACGAAACTCATATTGTTGAGTCAATTTATTAATATTGCTGCAAAATTATGATCAAAAAGACATCCCGCATGTTAATCGGTTGAGTTTCTGCGAACTTTTGGGAGTTTTAAAATTTCGTAGTTTTTGATCATAAGCCATGAAGGGGGGTTCGATGAAATTTTTCAAAAACCCTTTTTTGCAAAACTCATATTTTTGAGTCAGTTTATTAATATTGACGCAAAATTATGAACTAAAAGACATTCCGCATGTTAATCGGTTGAGTTTCTGCGAACTTATCGGAGTTTTCAAATTTCGTAGTTTTTGATCATAAGCCATGAAGGGGGGTTCGATGAAATTTTTCAAAAACACTTTTTTTACAAAACTCATATTTTTGAGTCAGTTTATTAATATTGACGCAAAATTATGAACAAAAAGACATTCCGCATGTTAATCGGTTGAGTTTCTGCGAACTTATCGGAGTTTTCAAATTTCGTAGTTTTGATCATAAGCCATGAAGGGGGGTTTGATGAAATTTTTCAAAAACACTTTTTTTACAAAACTCATATTGTTGAGTCAATTTATTAATATTGACGAAAAATAATGAACAAAAAGACATTCCGCATGTTAATCGGTTGAGTTTCTGCGAACTTATCGGAGTTTTCAAATTTCGTAGTTTTTGATCATAAGCCATGAAGGGGGGTTCGATGAAATTTTTCAAAAACACTTTTTTACAAAACTCATATTTTTGAGTCAGTTTATTAATATTGACGCAAAATTATGAACTAAAAGACATTCCGCATGTTAATCGGTTGAGTTTCTGCGAACTTATCGGAGTTTTCAAATTTCGTAGTTTTTGATCATAAGCCATTAAGGGGGGTTCGATGAAATTTTTCAAAAACACTTTTTTTACAAAACTCATGTTTTTGAGTCAGTTTATTAATATTGACGCAAAATTATGAACAAAAAGACATTCCGCATGTTAGTCGGATGAGTTTCTGCGAACTTATCGGAGTTTTCAAATTTCGTAGTTTTTGATCATAAGCCATGAAGGGGGGTTCGATGAAATTGTTCAAAAACACTTTTTTTACAAAACTTATATTGTTGAGTCAATTTATTAATATTGACGCAAAATTATGAACAAAAAGACATTCCGCATGTTAATCGGTTGAGTTTCTGCGCACTAATCGGAGTTTTCAAAGTTCGTAGTTTTTATCATAAGCCATGAAGGGGGGTTCGATGAAATTTTTCAAAAACACTTTTTTTACAAAACTCATATTGTTGAGTCAATTTATTAATATTGACGCAAAATTATAAACAAAAAGACATTCCGCATGTTAATCGGTTGAGTTTCTGCGAACTTATCGGAGCTTTCAAATTTCGTAGTTTTTGATCATAAGCCATGAAGGGGGGTTCTATGAAATTTTTCAAAAACCCTTTTTTTTACAAAACTTATATTGTTGAGTCAATTTATTAATATTGACGCAAAATTATGAACAAAAAGACATTCCGCATGTTAATCGGTTGAGTTTCTGCGAACTTATGGGAGTTTTCAAATTTCGTAGTTTTTGATCATAAGCCATGAAGGGGGGTTCGATGAAATTTTTCAAAAACACTTTTTTACAAAACTCATATTTTTGAGTCAATTTATTAATATTGACGCAAAATTATGAACTAAAAGACATTCCGCATGTTAATCGGTTAAGTTTCTGCGAACTTATCGGAGTTTTCAAATTTCGTAGTTTTTGATCATAAGCCATGAAGGGGGGTTCGATGAAATTTTTCAAAAACACTTTTTTTACAAAACTCATGTTTTTGAGTCAGTTTATTAATATTGACGCAAAATTATGAACAAAAAGACATTCCGCATGTTAGTCGGTTGAGTTTCTGCGAACTTATCGGAGTTTTCAAATTTCGTAGTTTTTGATCATAAGCCATGAAGGGGGGTTCGATGAAATTGTTCAAAAACACTTTTTTTACAAAACTTATATTGTTGAGTCAATTTATTAATATTGACGCAAAATTATGAACAAAAAGACATTCCTCATGTTAATCGGTTGAGTTTCTGCGCACTTATCGGAGTTTTCAAAGTTCGTAGTTTTTGATCATAAGCCATGAAGGGGGGTTCGATGAAATTTTTCAAAAACACTTTTTTTACAAAACTCATATTGTTGAGTCAATTTATTAATATTGACGCAAAATTATGAACAAAAAGACATTCCGCATGTTAATCGGTTGAGTTTCTGCGAACTTATCGGAGTTTTCAAATTTCGTAGTTTTTGATCATAAGCCATGAAGGGGGGTTCGATGAAATTTTTCAAAAACACTTCTTTTACAAAACTTATATTGTTGAGTCAATTTATTAATATTGACGCAAAATTATGAACAAAAAGACATTCCGCATGTTAATCGGTTGAGTTTCTGCGAACTTATGGGAGTTTTCAAATTTCGTAGTTTTTGATCATAAGCCATGAAGGGGGGTTCGATGAAATTTTTCAAAAACACTTTATTACAAAACTCATATTTTTGAGTCAATTTATTAATATTGACGCAAAATTATGAACTAAAAGACATTCCGCATGTTAATCGGTTGAGTTTCTGCGAACTTATCGGAGTTTTCAAATTTCGTAGTTTTTGATCATAAGCCATGAAGGGGGGTTCGATGAAATTTTTCAAAAACACTTTTTTTACAAAACTCATGTGTTTGAGTCAGTTAATTAATATTGACGCAAAATTATGAACAAAAAGACATTCCGCATGTTAGTCGGTTGAGTTTCTGCGAACTTATCGGAGTTTTCAAATTTCGTAGTTTTTGATCATAAGCCATGAAGGGGGGTTCGATGAAATTGTTCAAAAACACTTTTTTTACAAAACTTATATTGTTGAGTCAATTTATTAATATTGACGCAAAATTATGAACAAAAAGACATTCCTCATGTTAATCGGTTGAGTTTCTGCGCACTTATCGGAGTTTTCAAAGTTCGTAGTTTTTGATCATAAGCCATGAAGGGGGGTTCGATGAAATTTTTCAAAAACACTTTTTTTACAAAACTTATATTGTTGAGTCAATTTATTAATATTGACGCAAAATTATGAACAAAAAGACATTCCGCATGTTAATCGGTTGAGTTTCTGCGAACTTATCGGAGTTTTCAAATTTCGTAGTTTTTGATCATAAGCCATGAAGGGGGGTATGATAAAATTTTTCAAAAACACTTATTTTACAAAACTCATATTTTTGAGTCAGTTTATTAATATTGACGCAAAATTATGAACAAAAAGACATTCCGCATGTTAATCGGTTGAGTTTCTGCGAACTTATGGGAGTTTTCAAATATCGTAGTTTTTGATCATAAGCCATGAAGGGGGGCTCGATGAAATTTTTCAAAAACACTTTTTTTACAAAACTCATATTTTTGAGTCAGTTTATTAATATTGACGCAAAATTATGAACTAAAAGACATTCCGCATGTAAATCGGTTGAGTTTCTGCGACCTTATCGGAGTTTTCAAATTTCGTAGTTTTTGATCATAAGCCATGAAGGGGGGTTCGATGAAATTGTTCAAAAACACTTTTTTTACAAAACTCATATTGTTGAGTCAATTTATTAATATTGACGAAAAATTATGAACAAAAAGACACTCCGCATGTTAATCGGTTGAGTTTCTGCGAACTTATCGGAGTTTTCAAATTTCGTAGTTTTTGATCATAAGCCATGAAGGGGGGTTCGATGAAATTTTTCAAAAACACTTTTTTTACAAAACTTATATTGTTGAGTCAATTTATTAATATTGACGCAAAATTATGAACAAAAAGACATTCCGCATGTTAATCGGTTGAGTTTCTGCGAACTTATGGGAGTTTTCAAATTTCGTAGTTTTTGATCATAAGCCATGAAGGGGGGTTCGATGAAATTTTTCAAAAACACTTTTTTACAAAACTCATATTGTTGAGTCAATTTATTAATATTGACGCAAAATTATGAACTAAAAGACATTCCGCATGTTAATCGGTTGAGTTTCTGCGAACTTATCGGAGTTTTCAAATTTCGTAGTCTTTGATCATAAGCCATGAAGGGGGGTTCGATGAAATTTTTCAAAAACACTTTTTTTACAAAACTCATGTGTTTGAGTCAGTTTATTAATATTGACGCAAAATTATGAACAAAAAGACATTCCGCATGTTAGTCGGTTGAGTTTCTGCGAACTTATCGGAGTTTTCAAATTTCGTAGTTTTTGATCATAAGCCATGAAGGGGGGTTCGATGAAATTGTTCAAAAACACTTTTTTTACAAAACTTATATTGTTGAGTCAATTTATTAATATTGACGCAAAACTATGAACAAAAAGACATTCCTCATGTTAATCGGTTGAGTTTCTGCGCACTTATCGGAGTTTTCAAAGTTCGTAGTTTTTGATCATAAGCCATGAAGGGGGGTTCGATGAAATTTTTCAAAAACACTTTTTTTACAAAACTCATATTGTTGAGTCAATTTATTAATATTGACGCAAAATTATGAACAAAAAGACACTCCGCATGTTAATCGGTTGAGTTTCTGCGAACTTATCGGAGTTTTCAAATTTCGTAGTTTTTGATCATAAGCCATGAAGGGGGGTTCGATGAAATTTTTCAAAAACACTTTTTTTACAAAACTTATATTGTTGAGTCAATTTATTAATATTGACGCAAAATTATGAACAAAAAGACATTCCGCATGTTAATCGGTTGAGTTTCTGCGAACTTATCGGAGTTTTCAAATTTCGTAGTTTTTGATCATAAGCCATGAAGGGGGGTTCGATAAAATTTTTCAAAAACACTTATTTTACAAAACTCATATTTTTGAGTCAGTTTATTAATATTGACGCAAAATTATGAACAAAAAGACATTCCGCATGTTAATCGGTTGAGTTTCTGCGAACTTATGGGAGTTTTCAAATATCGTAGTTTTTGATCATAAGCCATGAAGGGGGGCTCGATGAAATTTTTCAAACACACTTTTTTTACAAAACTTATACTGTTGAGTCAATTTATTAATATTGTCGCAAAATTATGAACAAAAAGACATTCCGCATGTTAATCGGTTGAGTTTCTGCGAACTTATGGGAGTTTTCAAATTTCGTAGTTTTTGATCATAAGCCATGAAGGGGGGTTCGATGAAATTTTTCAAAAACACTTTTTTTACAAAACTCATATTTTTGAGTCAGTTTATTAATATTGACGCAAAATTATGAACAAAAAGACATTCCGCATGTTAATCGGTTGAGTTTCTGCGAACTTATGGGAGTTTTCAAATTTCGTAGTTTTTGATCATAAGCCATGAAGGGGGGTTCGATGAAATTTTTCAAAAACACTTTTTTTACAAAACTCATATTTTTGAGTCAGTTTATTAATATTGACGCAAAATTATGAACTAAAAGACATTCCGCATGTAAATCGGTTGAGTTTCTGCGACCTTATCGGAGTTTTCAAATTTCGTAGTTTTTGATCATAAGCCATGAAGGGGGGTTCGATGAAATTGTTCAAAAACACTTTTTTTACAAAACTTATATTGTTGAGTCAATTTATTAATATTGACGCAAAATTATGAACAAAAAGACATTCCGCATGTTAATCGGTTGAGTTTCTGCGCACTTATCGGAGTTTTCAAAGTTCGTAGTTTTTGATCATAAGCCATGAAGGGGGGTTCGATGAAATTTTTCAAAAACACTTTTTTTACAAAACTCATATTGTTGAGTCAATTTATTAATATTGACGCAAAATTATGAACAAAAAGACATTCCGCATGTTAATCGGTTGAGTTTCTGCGAACTTATCGGAGTTTTCAAATTTCGTAGTTTTTGATCATAAGCTGTTGTAGAGATTTCGGCAATTTGAATTTGCAACGAATATTTGTTATTTACTTTAATTAATTTTGCGCCTAGGTGGTAACCTCATTTAATGTATGCGTATCGAACATTTGAAGTTATCGATATTTAGATAGGTTTAAGATCGAAAAGAATTATTATCGACATATGAAAGGGTAGAACGCAACGAAGCGTAAGTAATTTGGAAAATAATTGAAATAATTTTAAGTTTAACTTTGTACTTTCTAACAACTTAGGAGATAAAACCCCGCTGCACCGTTGTGCAACCGCAAGAGTCACCATTTTTATTAAACATTACTAACATTAAGTTGAACGGAGTGTGTTTGATTTTGGAGGGACTGGCTGTTGTCGGTGTTTTGTCCGCATAGTTCACCCGAACGAATTAATATCTTTTATCTCGCTTCTATCTTGGCGTTCCCCGACGGGAAAGGATCAAGGCTTGCATTAGATTTGTGCAAAGAAGCAAACGGAGGGACAATTGGAGTAAGCATATTCTGGAGTGACGCCGCGTTGACGTGTATGTTTCTGTACGTACATGTATGTATGCGTGTGTATGTATTCGGTATTGCGCAGTGACGCCGATTACACAGAATTGTGAAATTGTTCTGGGAAAAAACTGGTAAGTGCCTTTTAGACTTTGGTTTGGTTGTTTTTTGGTTGTCGATACGATGGGTCGACGAAGAAAAGGAATAAGCGAGCCAAATGAACAGGCTGAAAATAAAGATGTTCAGGGTGCAGACAGCACCATTACGAATGTGAGATCCACTGCAATTGACGCAACATCTCAAGGATTGATAGAAATGATGCGCATTATGCAGCAGCATCAGCACACCAATATGACGCAAATGCAGGCTTTCCAAATGGAAATTCTGCGAATGAACGAGATCCAAATGGAAAAAACGAACATATTGATCGAGGCGCTGTCATCGAAACCAGTCACTGCTAATCGTGCATGTGAGAGTGAGGTTAGTGCAGGCTCATCAATAAACATGAACGAACAAGAAACCTTTGAGCCTTTGAGCGAACCTATTCAGCGGTATTTGGGACCAAAGCTTTATGATCTGCCGGAATTCGACGGGTCACCTGAAGCATGGCCAATGTTCAAGGAAACGTTTGCGATGACAACGAAAGAGTACGGCTACAGCGAGAGGCAAAACTTGATACGACTGCAAAAGGCAATCAAGGGCAAGGCACGTGAAGTTGTAGAATGTTTACTGATCCATAGTCGGAATGTTCCCGATATTATGGAAGCTTTGAAACAGAATTTTGGTAGGCCTGAGAAGTTGATTAAAAGTCAAATTGCTCGTGTACGCAAATCACCGGCCATAAAAGAAGGAATGTTACAAGAATTGTTAGATTATCGAAATAAAGTTCAGAACTTAACGTCTTTTCTAGAAGCAGCGGATGGGTACAGATACTTAGAAAATCCTACACTGATGGAAGAATTAGTGTCAAAACTGCCACCGCAACAACGCCTGGAATGGGCTCGATACCGTCGAGACTGCATGAACCACGAAAACATCAAGGACTTTAGCAAATGGCTCCAAGGTATGGCCGAGGATATTCAAGCTGCAGGCTTGGGTGATGAAACGGATGTAACTAAGCCAAAGAATCAGAAATCGAGATTCTTTCATGCAAATGAAGTTGATGCGAAAGAGAAAAGCTGTGTCGTCTGCAAAGGTCGACATAATTTGGAGAAATGTGAACAATTCGTGAAACTTGACATTGACTCGAAATGGAAGGCTGTGAGAGATAACAAGTTATGCTTTAACTGTTTGAGAGCCGGACACCGTGTTGTAGAGTGCAAATTTAAGCACAAATGCGAAACAGATGGCTGCACTAAGAAGATAAACAAATTGTTGCACAAGCCGATTGAAGTACCTACATTTGACAGCTCGCAGGGATTTTCTGGAACAGCCTCACAAGCAACTGGCTCTACAGTATTGTTCAAAATTCTACCGGTTAATTTACATGCAAATGGGAGAACGATTTCCACGTACGCATTTTTGGATGACGGATCTGCAGTTTCGTTGATGAACGAAAGACTCGCCGAGGATCTGGGTTTGAAAGGTCCCAAGGAGAACCTCACTTTGCAATGGTTCGGAAACAGGAAAGTTTCCGAGAGTACAAGCCGCTTTGACATTGGCATATCAGGCTGCCAAAAGGAAGCAATACACACGTTGAAGGGTGTACGAACAATAAAGAACCTGCAGTTGCCGATGCAAACTGTTGACGTAGAGGAATTGCGCACAAAATATCGTCACTTAGGAACGATGCCGTTGCACAGTTATGCTCACGCCGTCCCTGAAATACTGATTGGTTTGGACAACGCACACTTGGGGGTGCCAGAATCATCACGCTCGATTGCATTTGATGGCCCAATTGTGGCTGCTACCAAACTCGGTTGGGTGTGCTATGGAAAATGTCCAACTGGAAACTTGCACGAAACAAGTGGAATTTTCTTGATTAGCCCCGACAAAGATTTGATGATTGATAAACTAATCGAAGATTATATTGTAGATTCCGAAATGGGCGTACGAGTGTCTACAGTGGACCACAAAGGAATAGAAGAAGAGCGATCGATCAAACTGCTAAAAGAAACCACGAAGCGTGTTGGAAAACGATACGAAACTGGACTGCTTTGGAGGCATGACGATATTGTCCTACCAGATAGCATGGAAATGGCAGTAAAAAGACAACTGTCTTTAGAACGGAAATTTCAGCGCGAACCAGAGTATTACAAAGAATACTGCCGCATTATGACTGACTATGAAAGAAAAGGATACATCGAGCTGGTATTGAAGGATGCGCTCAAAACCAAATCGGATAAAGATTGGATTCTACCTCACTTTGGAGTCGTTAATCCAAATAAGCCTGGA